>JAAXCT010001657.1:0-141077 GCA_012490785.1 Eragrostis nindensis | reverse complement strand
CACTCCTCCCAAGACGACGACGAGGAGGCCGTCCTCGATAGGCGGCGGGGAGGCCGGTGGCAAGCTCCGCGTGCACGCCTCCTGCCCGCTCTGCCGCGCGATGTCGCGTTGTCCTCGCCCGTCGCCTCCCCGCTCCGCGGCGGGGCCCAGCCTGGGAGGGAGGGGCGAAGAGGGAGGCGGAGGCGGAGCCGGAGCGAGAGGCGGAGTGGGAGGGAGGAGGAGGAGAGCGAGGTGTGTCACTCTGTTGGAGATGAAAGGATGAAAATGAAAGGTAAAATACTGTTAACGCAAGGCAAAGCGCAATTTGCCTCTCAAAAAAGGCTATGGTTGTTGGTAACGGCGCGCCTAGTAGAGTCAGACTCAGTCCAAACGGAAAAAACTAGCTTATCCATCTCCCAGTTCATTTCATTTCACGAAGAAAATTCAGACAGTATCTTTTATCGAAGTGTACCATACCCCGCAACAAATGAAACAACGAAGCACAACAGCACTATCATCAATTTTGATGTGGTCTAGTGCATGTAAGAGAAGGGCGAGGGGATCAGTTTCACAGACAAAACTTTACTCCAATATTATTACATATACTATTATTGTCCTTCATATTTAAAGAAAAGTGTACATGATCAAATCAATCAAAAACTGTTTTGTAGCGTTGAGGAAGAATGGAGATGCGACAAAGTTGGATCCAACAGGAAACCAAACTTACATACACTATAATTAATTGAATTCCCTCGAGCTTTCAGAAGTATGAAAGCCAAAACAAAAAGAGTCAAAAGAAGACTTCTAAAGCTCGTGTTTTAGCCATTTGCGACAATTTCGTGGATCTTGTCACTGATCTCCGGATCATCCGATCTGACTGCTAGCTTCATGGCTACCTCCTTTGGTGCGCTAATTCCAAATGAAAGTCTCACTAAGACCTTTACGTTACCGATAAACACTCCGGAAAGCAGACAAGTGTGCGACCTTGAATTGCTTGGAACCACATCAGTTCCCTATACAAACAAAAAGGCACAAGGAAATCAGATGTCAGATGATCATCAATTTCACAATGACAGGCACAATGCCAAATCCTGCACCAGGGACAAAAAAAAAAGTTGAAGCGATCAAGGGTTCCAAAATCAGTGGTAACAAGGTAATGTGGCCAGATCGCCAGTCAGGAAAATATTAAAAACAAGTTTTTGAAACCCTGGAGAAATGCTAAATGCTCCCATTTTTCTTTGTCAAGCAGACAAGTTGGTACACACCACTACCAAACTATTTAAGTAAAATTGTTACAGATAGCATATTGATAGATGATCATGCCATTCATTTTGTAGTGCGAAAATGAAAATAAGTGGACTAACCTCGCACGGCTGCATGCCGAGGATGCTTATAACAGCACTTACAGCCTCAGCTAAGCTCTCCCTTACTCCAAGACCATACTCATCAACCCTCTCGCTTTCTGGATCCATGCTCTCCCAAGCATTTCGGAAGTTGGAGACTCCCACCTTCAACATATAATCAGCAGAAACAATTTCCAGATCTTCAAGCTGGTACTCGTCGTCAACACCATCATCCTCAGCTTCACCTGTTGATGGATCAACCTGAAGCACAGGACAAAGTGAGTAAACCTCACAAATCATTCTGTGGTGAATCAGATAGGAAATATGTGGAGGCACAGGTTTTCTTAATAGACAGACTACTGAGGATTCAGTTTAATGCATTTAATTTGCACGCAATAACTCATCCTCAAAGGATTCTTGCTCCCAATCAGAACTCAATGCGCTCGTGTGCATTGCAACAAGAAAAGAATAGAACAGAAACTTTGAGTTAATACTGTTATTTGGATTCAGATTTATCCTAAATTTAGATAAAAGAAGAAGAACACCGATCTGACCGTTGTGGTTAATAAAGTATATGCGAAGATGATGTTACAGGCAGAACTAATAAGGGACCTATCTGGCTGGAGAACAGGCTTAGTTTTTTTTAGAGAACCAGCTTAGTTGTGCCAATAATTCAAACATGGTTCAGGAAATTCCAGCAAAGCCAGAAATAAGTGCCCAAGATATTCAAAAGAGTTTCCTAATACATATATCAAGTAAAATTATGAAAGCGATGATAGAAAGACAATATGCAATAACAGAAAGAGTGGGAGTACTGCAAACATACCTCCTTAACAATGAATCTTAGTGTATTTGAAAACTTGCCGGTGGCAGGGACACCTTCTGGCTTTTCAAAAGCCACAAAGGTCTGCCCAGGGGAATCACAAGGTAAAGATCTTAAAGGCTTTGACACAATTCTAAAAATTCATCAGCCTCGGAAGCATCAACATGAACAACCACCTGTAGAACATTAAGTGTTACGAAAAACTCCCAACTATAAAACACATGACATGCTCACAAACCCACATAGCAAGAAGTTGCTTGCCTCTTCAAGCAATTGTTCAGGAATTGTGTTGGTACAGTTGTATTGGAGCACGACATGACCATCATAAATATGCTTCACCACATTGACTGAATATTCAGTCTCCGCTTCTGTCAATTCTACGGGTGCTGATGACTGAAATAAGAGGACAAGGAGTTATAGCACATGAAATGTGCCTCAGCCAGATGCATACTTCATTCCAATTAGAAATAGAAATGTAACACCAACCTTGAAGAGCTTTCCAAAATCAGCGAACTCAGGAATGGACGAAAGAAGCTTCTCATACGATGCATCAACAGAAGGAATAGGGGCACTGACAGCAGATGGACCCGTCGCTTTCTTGCCTGTGGCCTTTTTCTCAGCAATGGGTTGTGATTTTGTTTCCTTCGGAACAGATGAAATATCAAAGGGTGCATCTGAAGGTTCCTGTCAGCATATTATTAGAATATAAGGCACGGACATAATAGTTTAAATCCAAAGAATATGAAAATGACAGAGACATACATAGTTCCTCAGGCTGGTCTCCAAGTTTACTAATGGAATATCAAGTGCGCCAAAGAGAAAGTCATTAACATCCTTCTCGGTCTCACCAACTGTAGCTTCCCCACCCAACAATTTGAGGTAAAGGGTTGCTCTGTCACGCACCTAGAAACGGGAAAAAAAATAGCATACCAAATGTCAGATAACAAAAGACTTCTAGCTCGATCTTCAGAATCAAACAAGGACATTCAAGCAAATGTAAGTTGTTTCGTGGTTAATATTTTTATAAACAAAGTTGCCTATGTATAAGGTTACGGAATTCTATAAAACAGGTTGCGAAAGTATCTTAATGGTGAAAAATTCTACCAACCTCATCATCACCATCAAACAGGCAACGCCTCAGAAGGACAAATATGCGAGGCTGCATAAAAAGATTTTTAAGTCCAACAATAATTTAGCTGCAAACACATTATATAGAAATGATGTATTAAAATATATTAAAAAAATCTGTGGAAGTACCTTGAGTGAATCAACCAAGGCGCCGAACTTTGCCAATGTGCTTACTGCACTAGCTCGAACTGTAGCATTTTCCAGTATCACCCTATTATATATATAGCGTATGTATTTACTGGGATCTGAAGTTTTGGGGCCTTCATTTCCCAAAAAGTGAAGTATCTGTTGCAAGATAGAAAAACAATTTCACTGTAAATTGGCTATTTAAGAAATAGTCCAGGGTATGCAAATACCCATTTATTCGTCCTCTAAAGAGAAATGAGTATTCACGCCCCACGATCATAAAATATGTTGAAACTTACACAGATTAACCTACTCGAGTAGTTCATAATCAAATTTATTTTTGCTACATAGTAATTAATGACAGTAATAATATTGGAAAATATAAAATGCATTCATCGGTTACCGTTTCCAATTTCAGAAACAAAACTCATCTTCTAGACAGGTACATAATTTGACAACAAGGAAACAAAGTCCATATGCTACAGTTATTATAAGCTTACAGAATGATGACGTAGTGATTACCTGAGTGGACAAATAGGTGAATTCACAGTCTTCTATGAATTCACATAAGTGAAATAAACCACTTTCCTTTGCATCAGGGATATCTCTAATTAGAATGATAATTGAGTCAACTATAGCTTTCTTATATTCAAATCCACCTTCTTCTCGTAGGATATTGCTCAAGAAGTTCATACTGCACCAATGTAAGTTAAACTCCGTTAAAAAGCTAGTGGAAGTTAGTTAAAATTTCTGCAAGAATATATACTATTTATACATACAGTGAGCGATATTTCAAGGGGAACTTCAAGCATAAGGATCTTATTGCTTCCACCACAACAATTTTGAATTCATCAGCTATGTCTGACATAAAGTTAGTCATCTGTTTCATTAAACGATCAACACTTGACTCATTGCCTGTCTTCAACAGTGTTGTAATTGCAAGGGTTGCAATGCTCCTGTTCTGATCAGAGATTAAGCTCTCCATGTCTATGTTACAATTTGTGACAGCCAAAGGATGAGTAGATGCAACCTGTAGCATTCAGTCAAACAAAATAATCAGCAAAGAATCTTGTCCAAATATCATAAGTATTCGGTTTGACAAATAAAGAAACGGTTAATGCCAAGGTACTGAGTGGAGGTCATAAACATTATTCCAAAGGGAAATGAATTTCCATGAAGATGAACCACGCTGAAGAAGGTTCTTCAATTCCAAATGAGAGTGATGGGAACCAATAGTCACAGAGAATGTTAAAAAAGGAAAAAAAATTTTATGATGTATCGCTAGATAAAATAGCAGTTTCAAAATTGTCAAAGTCTATGCCCTTCTGAGATGTCTGATCTTTCACCAAGCACAAGGCATCAGTTCAGTCTGCTAATCCAAGGGCACACCTATATGTCCTACCGAAAGATCAGCTATTACTGATCTCAATATACTCATAAACCCAGGTAGAACCAAGGATTAAATAAAACAGTGGCTACAGCATGGTGAACTTCTGCTTGTGAATGCAACAAGTCAATATCAATCAAGGAAATATCAGGTTTTAGGGTTTATGTGCCTAATGGAAGAACAACACGAACTGCATGTTACAATAAATATTAACTGTTGTTTTCTCAGGATTCTATGAAAATTTATATATTTTACGGCTAAACTGCTTCGGCAGACCATTCATGAAATATATACACAAACTTCATCTCAGCTGAAATATGTATTAAACGGAACAGAATAAGACAATTCTATGTCATTATAGTTTTGTAATGTAACATAAAGTGAGCATACAAAATATATTGGTAACTATGACATAAATCATGAGCATTTGTGAACAAACCTACCTTATTAAGTGTGCGAACAGCAGCAAACCGGAGCACAGGTTTGGATGAACTTAAGAACAGTTGCAGCACAGTGATTGCAGGTGTAAGCTCGCGCTTGTAACACCATTTAGTTCAGTTATTGCTCTTGCAGCCTCAAGTATGACCATTTCTGCTTTGTTGCGGAGACAGGACTCCAGGAAATCAAAGAAAGGACGATCGCCACCTTGGTTCGCACCAGACTCCCTGATCACCTGTCGATGCAAAAATGTGTCAGATATCTATGATCTCCTATCAATATAAATCTCCAGAATCAGATAACACACCTGGCTAGTGTATCGAATAAGTAGGCACTGCGCCAGAGGTGAGCGAACTGAACCCCTGGTTAAGCTTGTGACGAGCTTGCTGACAGCCAATCGGTCATTTTGTCTAATCTGAAATATCAAATAGATGAGAAGATAAGTTTGCGGGCTTGTCAAACAATTTATGCTTTCAAATATGCCCTTGTTTCCCAACAGACGATAAACACTGAGCTGTATGTAAATCAGACTAAAGCATATTTTGGAGATGTCTATCCTATACTTGAATGAAGCATCAAATATCAACTTACTTGGTGAAGAAGAGCGAGGGCATGAAACTGAACAAGAGCAGACCTCGACTGCACAGCCTCCTGAACCTCATTGCTCCACCTTTCACAACTTCTGGACTTGTCTGTGCAGAGTGGATAACTTAACTATAGGGAGTTTAAAGCTGCAAGTGACATGAAGTACAGTACAAACAAAAACTATGGCACGTACCTGAAGCAAGTAGATGCCACTGACAAGGGCTGCACTAGCAACAACAGGATTCTTGTCCACAATGGCTTGCTTCAAATACCTCTCAATTTGGGTGAGAAGAGTTGAGTCGATGATGCGACAGAGAACTCTAATAGCATTCGCACGGTACATATCAGTTTTGCTGTTCATGTCCTTCATCAAAGAGCTGGTCACTATGATAACCTACAAAAAAAAAGAAAAGATCAAAGATGAATTCACTCCCACACCCCACGGAACGCATGGAACCACAAAGTAGGAAACAATATTCACCAACCTCATCCGCTGAAGGAGAAAGTTCCTTGATCATTAGGTACACCATCCTCCTAAGCCCCGCATCCTTGGACTGAAACAACTTGGTCGTCGCAAAGAAGACCTCTGTGGCCTCCACCTACACAATTTTTCCATGCTCATGTACTGAACAAAGAGCACATATCCCAACCTCCCGACAGTATTGAAGAAATTGCTCCACATCCACATGTTGATTGTTATCATGTAGTCTTAGAATCCACTGTACTTTGAAACATGCACATTTTAAGGTACAAACTTCGCACATCAAGCCATCCCCTAATGCTATTCAGGAGAGCAGAGGTTGAACCTAACTTTGTAAGTACCAAATTGTTCATGGAGAACTAAGATGTTGAGAAACAACAAACTATACTTTCAAAAGTCTTAAATATGTGGAGTACATGAAAGCTTTAAGTAAATGTACATTATCCATGTTACCAACTAACACATGCAAGTTGACCGCACTAGGCCGAAGGGGAGAGATGAGGTATATGCTATTGTACCTTGGTAAAGGTGTCGCCCTGATTGAGCAGGTAGAGGAGCTTGGTGATGACCTGTGGACGCAGACAGTAATAAGCATAAGAAATCACACGGCACTAATAGACGCCAACGGTTGCTCGTAAGACGGGAACGCGAGATCCGGAGGGACGTAGAGACGAAATGCGATTGTGCACGCACCTGGCAGCATCGGCGCGCGTCGAGCTGGGGGTCGTGGAAGCAGCGGGCCTCCTGCAGCACGGCGCCCTTCTCGATGCCGAGGAACGGCGAGTAGTACTCTGCGGCATTAGCAACCAAAAGCGATCAGTGAATCAATCAACCGCAATGGTCACGGCGCGGCGATCGATGCCGGATCGCGCCAGATCTAGGGCCCGGCGGGCGCAGATCTGGGCGCACCTACGCACGCAGTCGCAAGCGCAACAGGCCGCAAGCGGGCACGCAGTGCGGGGAGCGGCGTGGGGAGGAGGGCAGCTCGCGCGCGCGTACGCACCTTCCTCGTCGAGGTCGTCGTCCTTCTTCACGACGAGCGGCTGCGCCATGGCCGCGGGTGCGGTCGGGGCGACGCGCACGCGCAGGGAGAGACTAGGGGAGCAAGCAGGAGCCGCCGCAGCGGCGGCACGGGGGAGTTGGCGGTGGCCTCGCTGGATTCGGAGTGAAGGAACGGGAGGGCGGGGCTTACAGGAGTGGCGGAGCGAGCGGCATGGATCTGAATCTGGCTCGGGAAGAAGGCAGGCTTTGAGGCGCGTTTTCTTCCCTTCGGATGCAATTCAACTGTGTGCCAGCACACGAGTTCATTTTTTATTATTAGTTTTTGCTGATTTGAAAGAAAACTTCGATGAGATTGGAGGTCACTACAAGCTCTCCATCTGCAATACGCATGTGAAAAATTGAAGTGTTAGTTTTATAATAAAAATAACTATAAATAATGTTACAGACGTAGTCTCTACGAGAGCACAGTTAGCATATATAAGACAGGAGATATTGTCGAACGCAGAGCAGAAGCTGAAGGAGAGAGGTTAGTAGCTGATGCGGGCTGTAGCAACCAAACGGACGCGGCGACAAAAATTAGAAACGATCATAATGTACGTAGCTCTCTTTGACGAAAATTTTGAGAAACCGCTCCAAAAGAGCAAAATCAAATAACCTCTTAAATAACCACGTTCATCTCCAAAGACGCTTCCTCCAGGCTATACCACTTGTGATTCAATTACCATATCCCCAAAAGACTTTTTAACTTATTGTTGTCTAGCCTCCCATCAGAGCCAATTGTTCTTTATGAAAATGTAATAATGGTATGAATTTACTTCGTTACGTAGGGATATTGACTGTCCCTTGGCTTTGTTAAATGGTTGGTAGGAAATAAAAAAAATATAGGAAACTTGTTAATTTATAGTAGTGACGATCAACTCTGGCTTGTAACTTGATTGCACTAGAATTTAGTGTGACTTTTTGTCTATCTTTGCTCATGTCTTAGTTAGTTGACTCACAATCACCTAGCACAAGAGTCGCAAACGTATCATTCTAATATGTTCAATCTAGCATCGTTGTAACAACAACTTTTAAAGAACATGTCACAACACTTAAAGTGGTGGAGCGCAAATGGTGTTAAAGAAAGACACTATGTAACTTTGTGTCAAAATTACGTGGCTTCATCCTTTATTGAATAAGTAGTTGGTTACCTCGTACTCATGTTGTAACCCGAAAAAATAATCAAATTTGCTTCGTAGATCGGATCATTATGTGCGTTGGCTCATGTGATCAAAGTAATAATGATCACACACTCCACCAAGGCACACAATACATACATGACTATACGAATAAAAATTAAATGTGCAAAAGATCATAACGGTCTTTACTAGTTGGTCTAGCATATATTATCAAGTCATTTCGCTTATGATAATTCCCTTTTATCGAAATGACATTTTTCTTTTCTGCATAGACCACTAGTCCCTTATATGTCCCATGGACCTATTGAGATAATTTGAAAACAAAGCTTGTGGTGAGACAATTGAAAAATGAAAAATCATTTCGATCATATCTTCTCGTTGCCTTACGAACTGGATGAAACGGAAAGTAATCCTTGATCCAGTCTATATTCAAAGAAGATTTATTATTACCTGGGAGCTTATATTATATATAACACTTAAGGTGAGGTAACATAAGATCATCCCAACTATGTCAGTGTATTTTATTTAGTCACTAGAAAATCGCCAACATTGTACCCTTGCCCTCTCTCTCTCTCTCACACACACACACATATGATTTTTGAACTTGTTTTAAGACTATTACCTATATTTATCTTGAGGCTAAGTTCTATCTTAGTTGTAACTTTTACAATAATGTCTTATCATCGAGGAATGAAATAGCTACACGTAGACTTGCAATATTTTGCACTGATCAATCAACGCGGCAATGATGCTTCCATTTCCTGAAAGCACCAGAATATGAGAATCACAACAACGATTTCCAAAATCTATCTTGAGTCTACAATTTTAAGTTTTTTCAGATTTTTGTTTGTTCAAAGTCTAACTAGGTATCGACTCTAAACTATCGACTCTAAACTATGAGCATCTATGGTTTAGTCCTAAGTATTAGTTTCAAGTTTAACCAAGTTTATAAAAAAATATTAATATGGCAAAATTGTCTGCGCTACAGTGAAAAATGTTGGCTTTGTCCCCAACACACTGACAAAGACGATTTTGGATAAAACACACTACGATTCCGTCTATCTCATATGCGACCACCATGAGCCATGAAGAATTATTTTTAAAATTTTTATCTTAATACATAAAATACATTATGACTTGAAACTTTGTAAAAGATACATTGTTGCATTCTCTATCAATGTGCCATGCAACATAGTGCAACTATATGTTTGGATAATCGAGGTAAGGGAGTGTTCGGTTCCCTGGATGCGGTTAGTCCTGGATGGAACGGTACAAAAGCTGGATTGTTCTTCTGTTTGGTTGCTTGAATGGGATGAACTCATCTCCGAGTTTTTTTGTTTTTGTTTTTTAACTGGAAAGGGGCTTCCATTACGCAGGTGCCGCAGAATCGCTGGCCACCAAAACCTGGATACAATGGGGAAGAACATCCACAATCGGATTGTCCTCCAAAGACGCACCACAACCAACCGCCGCTAAAGCATGAGCGACTTTGTTACAATCTCTAGAGGCAAAACGAAACTCAAAACTATTAAAGTTGAAGCTTAGAGCATCTCTCAGCTCATCGATCAAGCCTCCGAAACATGACATCATGTACCTTTCCGATTCGACTGCCTGTTTCACCATCAGAGAATCAGTTTCAAATATCACATTCGTAGCCCCAGGTCAGCTGCAGCTTGGGCTCCTTGAAGACAAGCCACTATTTCTGCTTGGAATGGATTCATGAGAAATTCCAGCCTTCCTCTCGCAGCCAGCGCCACATCGCCATCGCTGTCTCTAATAACACACCCCCATCCCCCGACACCATCATCTGCATGGTATGATGCATCACAATTTATTTTAAGAACTCCTTCTGGCGGTTTTTGCCATCGCGACACTTGGCGTATCCTGCAACTCGTTTCTCTTATTCTATTTCTCTCTATCCACCACGACCATAGCAGCACACACAGTTTTGTCTGAATATTTTCAGCTTGTCCCAGAATGCACTGCAGCACACATTCAGGATTCAGCATTTCAGCCATCACAGATCGATGTTGGTCGAGGTTCAGCTGACTCCACACTGCATTGACTCCTTTGCATTTGAAAAACAGATATGCACCATCCTCATCGAGTCTTTGACAGACCACACACTTTGTGTCAATTTTCATACCTCGCCGCTTCAGGTTTGCTCGCAAAGGGTGACTGTTGTGAGCAAATCTCCACAGGAAGTGCTTGATCTTGTTAGGGCAGTTCATCTTCCATAATTTCTTCCAAAGTGGATCATCACTAGGTGAGCAGTAGGAGGACCCCGATGTAGCACCCTTTTTTCTATTTCTCAACATATCATCCCTGCACACCTTGTAAGCACTTCGGACAGAGAAATTTCCCCGAGGATCGAAGTGCCATGCAACTAGGTTGTCCCTGCCTTGATGCACCGGCAGAGCCAGAATTGCCTTCCAGTCGTCCTCCCAGAACACTTGCTTCACTAGTTCCATGTCCCAGCCCCCAGAAATAGGATTGATTAATTCTGAAACTTTTGTCATGACCGTCGCACCACGAGGTGTAACAGGTACTCGCGACCAGTCCCTCGGCAGCCAAGGATCATTCCACATATTCACATTCTCCCCATGGCCAATTCTCCAGATCACGCCTTTCTTTAGCAAATCAACCCTACTCAGGATACTTCTCCAGGTATATGACATGTTGGATCGAGCTTCTGCCTCCAAAACATTTATTCCCTGATAATACTTTGCCTGCAAAATTTTGGCACATAGTGAGTCCGGATTTTGCAGCAATCTCCATCCTTGCTTCGCTAACATGGCTTGGTTGAACGCATAAATGTCACGGAATCCCACCCCCCCCCCCCCCCCCCCCCCCTTTGCTTTTCGGCAAAATCATTTTCTCCCAACTCAACCAGTGCACTTTATGCTTCCCCTCCTGTTGATTCCACCAGTACCGACAAATCATGGTGCTCAGCTGGTCGCAGAGAGTTTTTGTTCTATCAAAACAGCCCATGGCGAAGGTTGGAATAGCTTGTGCAACAGCTTTAATTAGGATATCCTTCCCCGCCCATGAAAACATCTTCTCCTTCCAGCCTTGGATTCTTTTCCACACACGATCCTTTAGATAGGCAAACACATTTTTGGACTTCCCCACGTAGACTGTAAGCCCAAATATTTATCATTCATTGTTTCCCTCTCAATCCCCAACTCATCCATCACCTCCCGCTTCTGCTGAGAACCAGCGTTCTTGCTGAACATGGCGGCTGACTTCAATTTAATCACCTGACCTGAGCACCGCTCGTAGAGATCCAAGATACTCTGGAGCTGCCTAGCATCTTCCCTTTTTGCGCGATTCAGAATGAGAGAATCGTCGGCAAATAGAAGGCGAGAGACGCTAGGGACAGAAGGGCAGATTCTAATCCCCGAAATCAAACCATCACTTTCAGCTTTGTTTAGTAAAGCAGAAAAACCTTCAGCACATAACAAGAATAAATAAGGTGACAATGGGTCACCTTGACGTATCCCCTCTCTGGTGCAAAACATGCTGACAATGCCCCATTGATCTTGATGCTGTACGTGACTGTGGTAACACACTTCATGATTAAATTTACCCACTGCTCAGAGAAACCCATGCGCATCATCATATCTCGAAGAAACGACCACTCCACTCTATCGTACGCCTTGCTCATGTCCAGCTTTATAGCAGCATACCCCATCTTTCCTTCCTCTTTTTCTTCAAATAATGTGTCAACAGCACTAATCATTTATAACTTGCGACGATTAGTAGATATTAAGTAAATATTAGGGATTTAGTTGCAAGTTAGGCATATTTAATTAATATTAGCTATAAAGTGTTATATTATATTAGGCAACGTATCCTATGAGAACCAGGTTCGTGTGAGAACTATGAGAACTCCAATCTGGACCACAAGATCTTGATCCAAAGGGAGCGCATAGGAGAGGTGGAGGGGGAATTTGCAAAAGTATGATTAAGTGGGCCGTGATTTTGCAAATCCCCCCTCCCACCTGAATTCATGTGCCCCATTAGATCAATATCATGTGGCTCAGATTGGAGTTCTCATAGTTCTCACACGAACCTGGTTCTCATAGGATACGTTGCCATTATATTAAGGGTTCAATAACTATTATTGAAAAATTATTGTTTGTTTAACAATAATTAGTAATAATTAATAAATTAGTATGGTTTGTTGATTGCTATAAATATACAATATTATTATTAAATAAAATAAGCTATATATGAACATAGTGTATGACCAACCAACTTAAGTTACAAACGAAGCACGTTCATCCACCATACGGTTCAACTTGATACAAGCAACAAAACACTATCTAATTGAAGCTTGCAGCGTTGATAGGAAAGATATGATTGCTTTAAAGATTATCACAGGCCTGGACAGTGATATAGTCTAAGTTACTAGAACAAAAAGAGTTTCAGAACTCATTACAATCCAGAAGTTATTCAAAGTGCCGATTCCTGTATCAAGAAACGTGATGCGCCTACTGACAAATAAAAGAATGATACAGACTATAGTGCCATCCGGACATGCTACACCTGCAGGCCCCAGCTCTCAGAAACAGTGACTCAAGATTCCCTTTTCCTAGGTCAAGCGATAATCCATCTACCCTAATACTAGCACAACAGATTTAGAAGAGACGAAAAATGAAAGCAGAAGAACCAAAATAAAAAATAAAAAAAATGGAGGAACAATACTATTGATTATTATACAATGATCTGCCTACAAAAAAAGGACCAGCAAGGGAAACTATGAGCTCCCGTGGGATCTGAACGATGAAATGGAATGTGCTGAAACTGAGGCAGTCGGGCTGTTTATCTCCCTGTCCCCATTGGCAACTCTACCCCTTCCACTGATCATGCTGACAACGTCATGAGCGACATCCATGAACCAATCGTCGCCCGGAAGGACACTGCACAAAAGAAAGAATAACAGTTGAGATTTAAAGTCAAGCACCTTATGTCAGAGAATCTCCCTCATGGCCTCATCGGAAAGCGAAGGGATCCTCTGCAGTACTGCTCTCTCACTAATATGGGGCCTGGAGCCATGTATCAGCGACGGTAATGTAGAGGGCAGTACCGCAGAGGATCTGGTTCCCATGGGAAAGAGAAACCCAGTTCTAGCTATTATGGAGTAGATTGCAATCCAAACCACAGGCAAGTTATGGTTGTGACTTCCAAGTTCCAACCAGGTACCATGTGAGGGAAGCCCCACAGAATAGTTTTCGAAACCAAGACTGAACTAGAAACTAGGAATCAAGTACTGTCGTTAGGAAAAAAAATCATATGGAAGATGGCATATTACGTTTTATTCAACAAATATCTAAAAGCACCAATCAGCTACAGCATCAGAAAATGTTTCATACAAATTATGCCATGCCAACTTTTGTGACATGCTACAAAAGTTGTTTCAATATATTATGCTTTAGTTCAGAGACACTTCCGACACTGCACATAACTGAATGTATATGCAGCTGCTACTATTGTGTAGCATATGGGCATGCAACAACTTGCCAGGCCAAGTTTGCTTGACTTAATCTTTTCTTTTCCAAAAACTATTTGCATAATTCATTTCTCAGAATACATGGTGCCAAAGCCATTTGGATCAGTGTCATTCATCAATGTCTTCCCTAAAAGACATTTTTCTCATAATTCAACCTAGTTGGGACATTTGATTAGGTAATTTGTGGCACCCAAGCTGATAGTTGCAATTATTGTAAGCCACAATAGCTGGAGATCCCTGAAACCTATTAATAAGTCAAGGCTACATGAGTAACAGCCTAAAAAAATGATAGAACCCCAAGCATTATCTATTCCTCATTCTCTTACTAGTTTTCATTTGGGAGAGTAATCCATACTTACGAGGCAAAACACATCACAGCATTGACTTCCCTAAACAGCTCCAGTACAAAACGAATCTTAGTTTTCTTTTTTTTTTTTTTTTTGGTAAACTTTGCAGATTAAGAAAAACTTAATCCTGAAGAAAAATAGAAGGGCGAACATGAGACGGGTATAGTACCTGTCAGGGTTAATTCCTGTAGCAGAAAATGCAGCCATAGCTCTATCAATGGTGTCCAAAATGACTTGATGCACATGCCGAGACAGAAAACGACCTTGCCCAAAAATAATGACGAATTGCATATCCAGGTAGAACTGCAAAGAAAGGAAAATGTTAAATAATAGCTGACAGATGAAAAGAAAAAAAAAAGGAAAGGAGCTTACTTGCTGAAGGCCAAGGGGACCCAAAGGCTTTGGCCCCTGTTCAATCTCTTCCCAAAAGGCCTGGTCCTCTGAGAGCCACAGTATGACCGTTTCAGTGAGGCGCATCATTAGCAAAGTGGCAAACCTTTCTCTACCAACAAACATTTCTGCAGCAATGCCTGCCATCCTGTTTAGTTTTGCATACAGTTCCTGCAGTAAACAACAGATGAGATGCTTCCAAAGACTACGTGTCACCTGCAACATCCTTGCCTCACACAAAAGGAAGGCAGCTCGTGCTGGCAAGTTGGACCTTTTGAATAACACATTGATATAGATAATAAAATTATAAAAGAATAGTCACCATGCAACCTAGTCTTTGTGTATATCCCACAGCATGAAGGGATAAACAAAAAATTCACAACAAAAGCTCCTTATTTTTTAAATGTCGTCCATATTTCTGAGGGCTATAAAACACAAGCCTAAAGTGTTTTTTAGTCCAGGGACTCAACTAGAAGTATCATCGAAATTCACGGTGTAATAACTTTCCATTTAACAAATGTACATTCAACCCAACTTATTTGGGTTTGCCAAAAGTTTTTCTTTCCATATGCTCTGTCAACTTACAGCAGTCTTACAGGTATATGAATGCAATGAAATGATATATTATATTATATAAAAGAGTGACACAAGCAATTGCACCAAATGACAATGTCTCAAAGGTGGTACGCCATATACCGAGGTACTATTATGACCAAGCAGTTGTAAGTACAATGACATATTTGAAAACTGAATTGCACTAAATATCAAAGATTTATGTGAGAAAGTTATAAAAAGCTATTTCAGAAAGTTCATGGACCAGGAGGCCAATCACGATAATACTAGTAAACTCAAAGTACCTGAAAAATTGGAGATGGAACCCATTCTGGTTCTTCAACAGTATTATCCATGTTAATATACATTTCTGCACTGAGATGGGTATCACCTTCATCTGTAAATATAAGTTCAAGGGCATGTTGCCTGCAAAAACTATCTCTCAGTCTATCCACCATTCGTTGTAGTTTTCTTTTCCATTCCCGTTGTTCAGGCACACGGTTTTGTTTATCTGTCCCTCTCTTACGCAAATCATCCATGTTAGACTGGTTTATCGATGATAACTTCATAGCTGCTCTAGGTAGCAACTCTTCAGCCAGTAAAGATGCATTGGCTAACAAAGCCAACTGCTGTTCTTCAGTCTCTGCCATTCTAACAATCTTATGTCCTAAACCGTCCAAGTTAGCTTCATCATCCATCGAACCAGGTAATGCACTTATAAGCAAGTTGACATACGAATTGAAAATTTGTGTGATCCCATCCATTGTAGAACCACCTAATTGCAAGGTAAGTAGTGGTGCGACATCCTCAAAGAAATCCTGAAATTCCAGGCAGCAGAGACACTTAATATAATATAGTTTAAAGGATCAAGATACAAGCTAATCATCACTCTCAAAGAAGCGCTGTTCTAAGAAACTAATTCTTGAAATAATAGGACAAATCACGTTTAAGCACAACTTGTCCTAGTGATTCTAGATTGAAGGAAGATACATTGCTATGGCCAATCATTCTAGTGACCACTCCTACAGCACCAATTTAACCACTATAATTAGTCTGAAAGAAAAAAGCTCATCTGGCACGTATTAGATCATTTAACATGAGAATATGCTGAGAATTAAAGCAATCCTTGTTGAAAATGGCATCTCAGATATAAGAATATAAGTGGAACAGACAGTTCAGTGTAGAAAGGGAAATGAAGTTATGAAGAAAATCTGAGGCTTTGAGCTTGTGGCAAGGGAAATGTTAGACAATAGAGGCTCCAAGATATGCCATGTGATGTATGAATTACATTATTCTGTAGCATTAAATTACCATAACTCTGATGGTACAAGCTTTGCAAAACATATAAATTTCATTTTTCTCAATATAAGATATACTAGAATCATTCACTCCTGTAATTCAAACATAAGAGATGATCAGTACCTGAACCATTGAGTTGAAACGATGTGCACTGTTAGAAAGCTTTGGTTGAAGTGCCAAATTTGCAGCAGATGATCTACTTAATGGACGCATGCCAGTCGGGGGATAAGTGAGTATCCAGTCATCAGCTGCAGCTAATGCAGCAGTACTCTCTTCAATCCTCCTCAAGTTAGCATCCAACGCTTGCTCAAGACTTGGCTTGAATTGTTTTAAGACAACAGATGAAACAGATAGACCACGAACTTCCAGCAAAGAACAATGACCAAGTGATATTTGAACACATTCTGCAGCTGCCCTCAGGCCTCCAGCAGCGGCACAAGAGGACAAAACATGCCTCTTTACCAGGAGGGCAAAGGACATAACCTGCTTGGTAGCCCATGTAACCAGTTCGGATGCATAACATGACTCATCACCAAAGACTTCTACAGAGTCAGTGAGCGCCTGTGCTATGACTGAAAAAACTTGTTGAGCAAGGGCTGCAGTGTATGCCCCACCATATGAAGTGCTGGATGGATGTATAGTTTGCATATTGCATTGAAGCCGTTGATTATGTGCATTTAGTAAGAGGCCGTGAGCTCGAGGGCCATCACCGAGCCTCTTGAGGGCAGAAGCTGCAGCACGGAGTTCAATACCACGAGTGGAAGATTGGCAAGCAGCTTCAGCAAGCTGATCTGCCAGCCTCTGACGATTATCAGAGACAGATCTTCTCAAAGCCAAACTTTCAGCTGAAGTGAGAGTCTGTTGTCGTTTTGCGTCAAGAGCCACTCTTTCCGCTTCATCCAGTGCATCTAGTGCCTCATCCACTCTTCGTTCGGCTAGCAAAACATCAAGCATGTCAGGAAAATCTGCAGACCATTTCTGTATTTCTGTGGGCTCCTGATCTTCAATATTAGATATGTCGTCATCGGCAGAACCTTCAGGACCTGAAGTCAATGAATCTATCTGAACTCCTTCAGATAAGCCGTGGATTAAAGCTGCCTGTGTGTTCAACAAATTTCTAATTGACAGAAGCTCCCCTTCAAGATCCGATATCTCTTTTGATGTTCTGATGAATAGGATCAGTTCAAACTAATTATTTGAGCAAATAAGCCTCACAATGTAAACTGTGATTTCAAAAGTTGCAAACTAGATGCTTTTAAGATCATAAGATTATGATGAATATAATAAAATTACATTGACATCACTCACAATTAATGACGATTTAACAACAGACACTGGAAAACGAACCATTCTTTGGAACTGTCATTGTCAGATAATTAACTTTTCTGAGTGAAACGAAAACCAAATATGCAGATGCAAATGTTAAAATGGTGGGGGTGGAGGAGAATAATATCTAGGTAACAGCGCAAGAAGGCAGATGCTTCTGCACAAGCATTTCACTTCATGGATTAGATATTTTAATATACCAATTTTTTTTTTAAAAAAGGCTTGCTCCTATGGCATCATTTGGCATTTATCCAAGAGAATGAAATCCATCGAGAATGATAATAATATAATACCAGCTTAATGCATGGATTGGAGGCTAGTTCATATGTCATAAAGATTAGAGGTTGACATCTCAAGCAAAATTGACAATTGCAAAAGGTTGCTATCAGACCTGATAAAAGCAGCATAATTTGCATAAACACTTCTGCGCATCTCTTCAGCTGAAGCCTTCTTTAAGTCTTGCAGATAAGAACACAAATGTCTTATTTCCTGTAATTAAATTTGAATTTCTTTGTCAGTTGTGTCTCGCACAGACTCTAACAGTGTACAGGTAGAATTTTCCGACTTGAGCAATGCCAAACAAAGAGAATAGGAAAATAAGCGGATGACTAACGAGCGCATGTAAAGAATAATGCCCAAATGTGACGAAGTAGAAAGGTCAATGTCAAAGACATCATTCTTCAAAATAGCATATTACACATTGGTTATGTTAAACCAAAAAGAAATGAAGATATTTTAATTGGTAAAAAAAGATAGTTTAGCCATATTACCCATTGGCCATTTGAAACATGGTAAGAATGCCAATTTTGTTAGACATGTCAAAACAAAAAATGTCTCAGCAGGCTAGCAATAAAATGAGTACAGTACTCGTAACAATAGAGTGGTTGTAGATACAAGATTTAGATATTTAGCAAACCATAGGTATACTAAGTCACAAAGTTCCCGGAACGATAGGGTCGAGGAACGGGAACGTGGGACATGGTACGCAACTTATTAAAAACTGGTACGTTTGGGACTATACATCTTCGGAACGCTAATTTGGGAATGTGGAACGTGAACCAAAAAATTTTAGAACGATAAATGGGAACGCTATGGCAGATGTATCACAAATATTCATGTTTGTAACAGAAAAAAGAAATAAAAAGAAAAGGGAATGAGGTAACACGGGCTATTGCCATTGTTTGGCCCAGTCAGCCCGTCAGCCCACTGCCACTACTTAACCTAACCATACAGTCCAGCGGAACAGCAGCTGCCACCACCGTCGTCTTCCTCTCGTTACCTCTCTCTTCTACCAAAACAGATGGCCATTGCTGCTACAGATCGCTCACCGGTGGCCACCTTCTCGCATGGGGACTAGCAAAATGGGTAGCCCTCATCCTCTTCTCCTCTCTAGTATCCTTTTCCCCCCTGGAAACCTTCTTTTCCACCGGGACGAGTTCCCACCAACGACCCGGACGATGATCCGCGTCGTCCCCGTTCCGCGTTTTGGAACGAAGTTCCCGGGATGAGGAACGTGGTCACGTTCCACGTTCCCGGTGACTTCATATCTTGTTAGGCTGGAAGGTTAGTCATCAAATCATTTTTCAAAAATAGCATATTACACATTGGTTATGTTAAACCAGAATGCAAAATGAAGATGTTTTAGTTGTTTAAATAATAATTTAGGCATATTACACATTGGTCATTTTAAACATGGTAAGAATGCCAATTTTGTTAGATATGTAAAACCAAAAGCGTCTCAGCAGACTAGTAATAAAATAAGAGCATAGTACTCGCAACAAAAGAGCGGTTGTAGCTACAAGAAATAGACATTTTTGTAGGCATCTTGTTAGTCTGGAAGGTATCCATATTTCTACAACAAGCAAAAAATGAAATACCATTCTTAGTAATGAACTTAGGAACATATAGATAGTGCCGCCTTTCTAATATTTCACTCAAAAGCTATAACACAAAATTTCCAAATCCAAAGTCAATAATATAGATTGCAAAGGGTATATTTCTTCTAGTCGTGAACAAGGTCAAAAGGAAAGAATAAAACAACCTCTTTCTACCACCAAAGACATCACAATGCACTGCAGTTGAACAGAAGCATCTAAGAAACCCTAAAGCCACAAAATTTCTGTATCCATGCCTCTTACAAAAGGGGAAAAAAATCAAAACTTTGATTTAGCAGGGATAACAAGAGATCTTATCCATCATCATGACTCAAAATTTGGACTTTAACTGACCCTGTTTCCTTATTGTTGAGATCATTAAAACCAATTGCCATACGAAACTCAAAATACAGTATTTTTTCAGGAGAAAAGGTATAAAGTTCCCATCTTCACGGAAATTGAAGATTCAGAAGTACTCTAAATGAAGACATGCACACATTCATGTCTATCGAACATCGTGGCCACGTTATGATGCATTCTCAGCAATTGTGACATATCCAAACCTGAACTCCATGTTCTTCTATATCCCGAACTCAAAAGTGCGCATAGATTCATGTAATGAAAATCCGATTCTTCGAGTCATGCCCCATTTCAGTTATCTCGCTAGGAAGACATCATCCTAAGCTGCAACCTGCACGGCGTGAAGGCGCATTCCCTCAATCACCAATCCTCGAGAGCCAAAAATCGCCCTGCCGCGCAATTTGCCAGAACCCAGCTCCAACTACTGCGATATACATCACGTGATGCCGATCATACACCCACCAAATCGGGCGAAACCACCAGGAAACACGTAATGCGAGCCCCCCCTCCCCTGCTACCGCCCCCTCGCGATCCAAACAGATCGAGCCGCCGGCCGGATCGGAGCAGGCTCACCTTCTCGTTCATGGTCTGGCACTTGGACTGCACGTACGCGTCGGGGTCGAAGTTGTCGGTCTTGAAGATCTTGAGCTTGTCGGCGAGCTGCACCCCGCCGTCGCCGCCGCCGCCGCCTCCTCCGCTCCCCACAGCCGCCGCGTTGCCCACCGGGAACACCCCGGAATGCCCGGCCGGCCGCGACCGCGACGACTTGGCCGACGCCATCTGAGATCCAGACTCTGTCCCGCCGCCTCCTCCTCGGCAATGGGTGGGCGGATTGAACAAGAGATTGCCGCGCCGCTAAGGTTGTGGGTGGGGGATGGTAGGGGCAGCTGCTCCGCGATCAATCAAACGGAAGGGACGAGCGAATAATTTGGGGGTTGGTTTGGTTCGGAGGAGAAGGAAATTAGTTTAACTTTTTGTTTGGTTTTTCTCTGATGGTGATGATGATTTGCGTGCGTTTAAAGTCGCCTCGTGATGAGCTGTGGTTCGTTGTTTCCTACATGGCCTTGGAAATTGGCCGTTGGGTTCGTTGGCACGCGCTCCTCTCTCCGACGTGTGGGCCCGCTGCCATATGTTCGTGCCAATCAAATCGTCAACCAGCCCCTCCGACGCCTCTCGACGCCATCGCAGCCCGCCGCACCCTCCTTACCCCCACTCGCCTCCACCACCGGCGGCCGATGACACCGCGCCACCCGTACTCGCCACCGCCGCGCCCACCAGCCCCGACCGTCGCTAACCACTCATGCGTGACTCCCCCACCTCAACCCTGTCCACCTCTCGCCGCGCTTGGTGGCGCCCGCGTCGCCTCGCCACTTCGCCGCAGCCCACCGCCATGAACTATGTCCGGAGGGAGGAGGAGGAAAGTCAGGAAGTACGAACCTCTATGTGTTAAGGGATTCGCTGGCTCCCTGCCACCGCCCGCCTCCACCACCGTGGGCCGGCACTACCTCATCGCGCCACCCGCACGCCCGCCGCCTCCGGCCCGGTAGTTGGCTACCAAAAGCTAGATAGACTTTTCCTTAAGAAGCTCGTCAAAGTGTGGCATGAGTCGTGATTTAGACTCATTTGTACCACTAATTACATGAACAATTTGAGAGGTCATGTAATGTAAGAGTGTGGCATATAAGGGCTAGACTGAGTCATACCATAAGTTATATGGGATGGGTACGATTTTGAAGTGCTTATTATTGATCTCTAACAACCCAACTTTTCCACTTTTGAGTTATTAGCGATAAACTATTTTGGATGTTTGATTTGTGTGACAACGTAGGCATAGGTTTGGAATTTGGCTCCCGGGCGCGGGTTTTGTCCAAACTAAACCTTTAGCTATGCGCATAATGCTACTAGCCTTTCCATTTTTCTAATTAGACTGACTCCAACACAGATATGCAAACGCATATATGCCTCGGCACTGGTATTGTGCATCCTTGAATAGAGTTCCAACAGAGCATGCAAACAAGCAGGCATTTTGTATGGTGAAGAGAGATGATAGGTACAAATGAAGAACCTCTCTCCTGCTATGCATTTGACGGCGCCCACCACCTCCCGCAGGCGAGCACGAGCGTGGACGCGCCGGAGGCCAAGGCGACGGCGGCCTTATCGAGAAACGGCGTCCCGGCCCCTGCCTTCGCCGCCACCGCGTCTCTGGCACCTCCTCGTAGCGGCGGGGCGAGCGGAGGCGCGGAGCGAACGGCGGCGGGCCGCGGAGCGGGAGGCAAGCATGACGCGGCGCCTCCAAGCAGGACGGCGCAGATGTTCGTCTCGTGCGCCGAGCAGACCCGCACGGCGACCAGGTCCCTCGCCAATATCCCTGTCTCGTTCGTGCAGCTCGCCAAGCAAGCGGTCGAGGCGCTCGTCACCGCATCGTCCTCGGTGGCGTGGCGAGAGGAGGGGCAATTGGAGACGACGTTGCGAGCTTGCGGGAAGGTGGAGGCGCACCGCGGGGCGCGGTGGCGCGAGCTCGTGGAAAGGCGGCGGCGTGGTGCGGTCGCGCTGTCGTGAGCTCGCGGGAAAGCAGAGCGCGGCGACGCGAGCTCGCAGGAATGCGGCGACGTGGCGCGGGAAGGCGGAGGCGCGGCGCGGGGCGGGGCGAGGCGGAGAGCGGCGGCGCACGTGTGGCACGGGGCGGGGCGTGTCGCAGCGGCGCGGGGCTAGGATGAAGTGGAGTCCGATGCTAATGCAATACGTCTGATGGAAAAGAGGAGATGCATTGAAGAAAACTGGCTCTTCTTGAAGTCAGCCATACCGATCCCAGTGATCTTATTAACCGTGGTTCAACACTCTTTGAGGCTATTTTTTTTTTCTGCTTTTGAGTAACTTTTAAGGTTTTTTTTTTTTTAAGAACAACCTTTAAGCCAGGCTGAACTGAAATCATGAGCCGGTTCCACCGCACGTCCATGGGCTATATGATTTCACTATCCATTGGGCTTGAACCGCGAGCACGGCCCAAGCACTAGTCCTCATCATCACGAGTTTTTGGACTTCGAAAAAGAACTCGCGGCTCGACAGGATAACCGGCCCAATATAGCTGGTCCGCTTCCGCACGGCGGCGCAAAACACAAGGACAACCAAGCGACGGCGACGCACCGGCCGCCGGCGAGGGAGATGAAGACGGTCAGCCTCGGCGCCTCCAGGCCCTCCGCCGTCAGCTTCCGCATGTACGTACTCGCCCTCGTTCCCGCTTCTTCTTCTTCGTGAAGAAGCAATCCGCTTCCGACGGGAAAGCCTTTGGATCGATTGGCGTCGAGTTGGCTGATTCGCTCGTCTGTGGCTGCCGCCGTGTTTTGCAGGCCGACGAGGGACAACCTGGTGCCGATACGCGTAGACGTCGAGGTGGATGGCCAGCGATACAGGGACGCCTTCACATGGAACCCGCGAGGTATCCCGCCGTGCCTCTGCTTATTGCTTCGTCTTCCTGTTGCTTTGCGCTCTCTCTCTCGCTCGCTTGACTCCCTTTGCTGCGCCGGGTTCGCAGATCCCGACTCGGAAATCATCAGCTTCGCGAAGAGGACGGCCAAAGACCTCAAGCTGCCAGCCACTTTCGTGCCCCCGATGCTTCAGTCCATCCAGGTACCTCTCCTCTGCGATCTTCACTGCTTGGGATGTTGTAGATACTATTGTCCTGCGACATCACAGCTTTGTTGCTTACTGTGCTTCGTCTTGCTGACCTGTGAGTTCCTTTTATTCTGAAAAGGGGCAACTGGCAGAGTTTCGCTCCTACGAGGGGCAGGAGATGCAGATCAAGGAGAAGATTGTGCCTCTCAAGGTTTGGTTTACTTCTCTGGCTAATTGCTGCATACTTTTTATGGGCCTCCTTGTCTTTTAATCAATCCGAGTGGTGAACCTGCAGATTGACCTCCGAGTAAACAATACTGTAATTAGAGACCAGTTCTTGTGGGTATGTATGTTTGTGTTTATTAGTAGGTTTGAGTAGATTGCATTATTGAGTTATGTTGTCTAAACTCAAATACATGTTTGGTGCCCAGGATATAGGCAACCTCGATAGTGACCCCGAGGAATTTGCAAGGACACTATGTGACGACTTGAACATCGCGGATCCTGAAGTTGGGGTATGCCTTCAAACCTTTGATTCTTGAATATGCAGCATTGGGCATTTGCCCCTTTTGGATCTGTTAACTGGAGCATATATCCTAATCTTCAACTGTGGGAGCCAGGGGCTCGCCACAACATTTTAGCCTCCGTAGCCCTATTCCTACGTTGACACATTGCCTTCCCTCTCTGGCTAAGCGTCTCCTCCCGCCTCCTTTCTCTTATCATGTTCAGTAATGACAGTTTTCCTCGTCGTATGGTCCTGTTTGCACACCCACAGTTGCAGTACTGCTAACGTGAATGAGTGACTACGGGATAGACACATTTTACCATCACTCTATTTGGTAACCTTATTAATAATTTCGCCGTGTCCTTAACCTTTGAGGAGTTTAGGCATATAATTACTGTTTGGGTATTTCTTGCACTTAATGCCATCTTTTAACACTGGCGATCTATACATATTTATAGCTAAACAAACATTTCTTACAGGCACATCATTTTTTTCTTTTGTGTGTAAATACATGTTGCATATTATGTTCTGCAATTTTGTTTTGTATTGTTAGAAGTAATCCTTGTGTTTCTGGAATATGGTAGAATATGCTGGTAGTGTTTCCGGAGTCTAGTAGAGTGTGTTCCGGAAACTAGCAGAAGTAGTACTGCAGCAGGTACTGTAGCAAACCGACTTACTGTAGCTGGCAGCTTCTGGAACCTAGGAGAACTAGCAGCTAGCCAACCCATGTATTATAAATAGCACCTAGTGTGCAATGTAATGGTAGAGCTTCACAGCCTCACTTGCAAGCTGCTGTCCAGCACCTCCCATAGAACTAACAATTGGTATCAAGAGCCTAGGTTGGATGTAGACCTTGCCGGAGGGGTGCTGGTGGTGGCCGGCACAAGGTGGCGTGCGATGGGTCGCCGCACCATATGTCGGTCCATGCTTGCAAGCTAGTGGAGGCCCTGCAGCAGTGGATCGTGTGTCGGTCCTGCTGGGGATGATGCGCTCAATGGCGTGTGTCGCCGGTGAGAAGACGGCGTGTGTCGCGAGAGGTGAAGACGGCGTGTGTCGCCAGAGCCGGAGAAGACGGCGTGTGTCGCCGGAGAAGAAGAGTGGCGTGTGTCGCCGGAGATGAAGAGTGGCGTGTGTCGCCAGAGAAGATTGAGGAGGGTCGTGTGGTGAGGAAGCTCCTGCGCGTGCTCCCCATGAATAGCCGGAGAGAAGCGGCGTGTCGCCGAAGCCGAGTGGCGTGTGTCGCCGGAGAAGATGGAGGAGGGTCGCGTGGTGAGGAGGCTCCTGCGCGTGCTCCCCATGAAGTGAGGAACACAAGGATTAGGGGGAGAATTGTTAGAAGTAATCCTTGTGTTTCTGGAATATGGTAGAATATGCTGGTAGTGTTTCCGGAGTCTAGTAGAGTGTGTTCCGGAAACTAGCAGAAGTAGTACTGCAGCAGGTACTGTAGCAAACCGACTTACTGTAGCTGGCAGCTTCTGGAACCTAGGAGAACTAGCAGCTAGCCAACCCATGTATTATAAATAGCACCTAGTGTGCAATGTAATGGTAGAGCTTCACAGCCTCACTTGCAAGCTGCTGTCCAGCACCTCCCATAGAACTAACATGTATTAATGAAGTTCTCATGTTTGATGCAGCCCGCGATAGCTGTTTCCATCCGTGAGCAGCTTTACGAGGTTAGATACATTTTTCCCTGCTATGCGTCATCTACAAAATCATGAATCTGGTTTTGGGCAAGGACCTTCAAAGTCTGGCTTCCATATATGGTTGATCTTTTATTGGACAAGGTCTTGTAATGTAAAACAAATACTGTAATTTCGCAGATTGCTAGTCAAAGCGTCTCTATTATGAGAGAGAAAGTTTCAAAGAAGAGGCGAGCACCAGAATTTTCTTCAAATAGGTTCGTCCGGGGCTTCAGTATTTTCTGTGTAGAGAATCTAGTCGAACAGGAAGAATATACAGATACTAATCTGACTATTCGAACAAAATGGCTTCCTTCCTGTTTTGTTTTCCTATATTTGCTAAGTGAAATCGTTGTGGTCGTGTGTTGCAGTAAAGCTGTCAACAATGCAGTGGACTTGTTTAAGTATTTTGGTAGCAAGGGGAGTGTCATTCGGTAAGATCCTGCTCAAATAAATTTCACTGACGACTTTATAGTTTGGTTGTGCACTTTGTTGAAATAATGTACGAGTAGGTTACGACTATTTGTTCTTGCAACCACCTTGATTCTGCATTTGTTTTTGTGTTGTATGTGTCAGGAAAAGGAAGGAATGGTACCTGTTTGAGCCTGTGATTGATGTTATACGTAATGAAGAAGCTGGAGCTGACGGAAAAGAGGAGCTTAATTCTAGTTCTAGGTGAGAAAAGAGGCGACATCGAACCTCTGTTACCAGAAAAGTACTAAAAACTGTTATGCGTTATTCTTCATCTTAAACTCCAAGCTTGCGATATGATGAGAAATAGCGATGCCTAGTTCAGTTTATAAACATTTTTTTACAGCTGAAAGGAAACCACAATTTCTTTCACAGGCCGAAGAAGAGGTTGGACGAAGTGAAAGATGCAGGTCTTTAATCCCTCTGATTTGTATGTCAGTTACGAGGGGCTGCAATCCTGAGAAAGATTGCTGAACAAGCTGCTGATATGTTACCGAGATGGGCTTCTTGGCTGGTCTTCCCTATTGCCATGGCGAGGGCTGATTGGCAAATTAGTCGCAGGATGCCCATTGTTGTATACTACTAGTAGTACTAGGGTGTCATGGCGCGCTCCGCCGCGCCCATTTAACCTCAAAACGTGGACAGGTTACGAAGCAAAACATTTGCACTTCCATGTTTGTTCAGATTCATAAGTTAAATCCTGAAACTGTTGCATCAAAAGCTAATTGTCGATATCATAAAGGCAGGGGCTGAGCCGTAAGAATGTGAAGTCCAAAGATGAAACGTGTAAATAGAACAAATAAAAGGGTCCTATTTGCAAAACAGTCACAGCCTTATCCTGTCACGGAAACAAATCTTCTTCTCCCCGGCTTTCTTCTCCCTGTATGTCTTCCATTTTCTTTTCGCACCTTCTCCATCTCGCATGCCATCAAAGGGAGGGCCGAGCTCCAGTAGGCAGCGGCGGAGGGGAGGGAGCAGAGGCCAATCATGGACGACGGCGGAGGGGAGGGAGCAGGGGGCGCGTGCGGCGCAGGGCTGCGGCCCTGAAGTGTGTTCATGTTACAGCACGGGGCGGCAGCGCGAGCAGCGAGCTCGACGGCTTGGTGGAGCAGAGTGGCACAAGCGCAACGGCAGGACGACGGCCTGAGGTCAGAGCTCTTGCTCTTGCAGATCGATTTATTTCTCCGTCTCCATCCCTCCCATGCTGTCCGGAACCGACCCCAAAAGAAATTCCAGCCCGGTTTCAGCCGTCGGAGCAGCAGGGCCTGGCAAAATGACGGCCAGACACCAGGTTATGAGGCCCGGAAAGGAGTCCAGGGAACGGGGCAGGCCCGCAGAGGCCGAGCGCAGCGGAAGCCCAGAACGCGCACACGCGCGTTGCGGGAACGCGGGTGCCGGGAGGCCGACGCGTTCGGTTACGGAGACGCCACGCCGCGAACTGGACACGCGCCACGGCAGGCGACGACCACGTCTGCCAAAACAACGTACGGACGCGGAAGTTTTACGCTTTCAGCTTTAGACTATACTTTAGTCTTCACTCTTCAGCAGTGTGTATGCAGTGCGAGGTGGTTTCTCGCCTGCCAACGTGTGACAGAGGTGGTGTATTTTTTTATTGTTCTTGAAGGAACAGGTGGTGTATGTTTGTGCTCCAAATAACTTGAAATTCTGCAGGTAAATCGAAATCCGATTGATCAAGTGACAACTTAAGAGAGCGTTCTTGTAACAACTCGTATAACCAGATTGGGAAAAGCCCAAGCAGTTTTGAGTTGATTGACACGTACAGTATAAGCCAAACGATAGTCAAAACGTGTAGCCGGTGTTCGTCACCTGGTGCTTAACAGCGAAGGAATTGTTGTTCCTAGCAAAACTCGCAGCAGAAGCAAAACGATTTTCTCTCTACGTGAGCGAAGCAAAGTCAACAGGAACGAGACAGCTGCGTCGTTCACGCGGCACACGTCGCAGGCCCTGGAGACTGAATGGAAGCCACTTGTACGCGGCCTCGACGTGCCCCTGCCTCGTGTCACGCTCCGTATCGTTTCCCTCACACAGGTCACGCTCCATGGAATCGTCAGCTCACCCGTCCGTCGCCATCTATAAATCCGAGGACACCACACACCAGATTTTCCCCGCTGCACACAGAGTTTTCCAGCACCGGACGGCACAGAAGCAGAGCAGAGAAGCTTCTGTGTGCAGAAGGAGCAGAGTTCGATCGGTCGATCAGCCATGGGTACGGCGACCTGCATCGACATCATCATCGCCATCATCCTCCCGCCGCTCGGCGTCTTCCTCAAGTTCGGATGCGGGGTAAATTAATTATCTCTCGTGCTAATAAGGGCCTTGTTCTTCTTTTGGTGTATGGGAGTAGGGGAGTGATTCGATCGTGCTGATTTTTCGCTCGATTTTGGTGCTCTCCTTTTTTTTTTGCAGCATGAGTTCTGGATCTGCCTGCTGCTCACCATCCTCGGTTACATTCCGGGGATCATCTACGCCATCTACGCCCTCACCAAGTACACGTACTAGAGACCAACCTGTCTGTGAGGTTCGTACCTGTCCGGCCACCTCTACCATAGCTGCTTCCTAATAATCGATCGTCTCTGCTGGCTTCTCTTGTAATTTTAGTACAGTAGTTAACATACTTATTTCTCACCCAAAAAAAAGGTAACATACTTGTAGCTGTAAACACGCTTCTTAGTAATTCCTCTGTTCTTCTTTCTACTATATGGATGCAGGAAGCCAAGAACTGATGATGCCTTGCGGTATTGTGAAGTATGGTAGAGATGTGCCAGTCTGCGTTCGCTAGTTCTTCCTTAATTACCTGATCTTTCATGTATCTGAGTCTCCCTCCTCCCTGTTCATCACCCTTACTAGCTTGGTGATGTCAGAACCTAGGCGTGTTCATGTATAGTATTCCCCGGATCATGTATGTGAAGAGTCCAAGCTACCTGCCCATTTGTGGTTGACTGGTTCTTATGGTGTTCTTGTACTTTTTGAGTCATCGATCATATTCATGGGAAAGGTAGATAATTGATTGAACACTGCATTTTTCTTATGCTATTTAAAAGGATCGATGGCTCAAATAGAAGAGCATATACTCTATCCTACCTACTGTGGATGTTTAGTAAAATTAAATTACCAAATTAACATAACAACATGAACAACATTTTCGAATAAAATTGTGGTACGTGTGGTGGTTGGTGATCGAGCCATCTTAAACGTACACCATTATCCGGGCCCTTTCCTTTAAAAGACGAAACACCTTGCTAGGGCTGTGATTGAGCTTGGTCCTTGCTACTCTGCCGCCCTTGTTAATGCGACAGGTGGATTAGCGTATTGGAGCAGGCACTAGGATAACCACAACTTTGTTCCAGCTGCCGGCAACACAGCATGGTTGGCACGAGCTTCCTTGATCACTTGATCAGGGGTCACAGTGATAGGATGCATGCTTACTCTGAAAAAAGCTGGGGAAATAAAATAGAAGGGATATCGATCCAAGAATAAAGAAGAGAGAAGAATGGTGCCATGAATCACAGTCGCAGCTTCTAGACTGGCGGTTACGTGTCTGGTTCGATGGATCATCGCCGTCGGCCCGGCGGCTTATACGCCTCCGTTTGACCGACCTTGACGAACCCGTGCATGCCCTTTGCTAATGCTGGGAGTCACACGTGGTACATTCAGATGGGAGTCAAAGACCACGCCTCTCGTGTGGTTTTTTTTTTCTATTTTATTGTTAATAACTGCCAGGATACATCGGAACCGTGGGAGTCTGGCTAGTACTACTAGCTTCCTAGCCGATCGGGATCCTCTGAATTGGAGGTCAAAATTTAGAGAATGCACGGCTCTGCGACCATACGCAGAGTGTTGTGGATCAACGACAGCTCACTAGCAGAAAACAGAGAAAACAGGGGCTGCATATTGTGACGTTTACGTGTGCACCGGCTTTATATGAGGGAACACCGAATCGACCGGCCGGGTCCCTGCTCATTACCATTTCGGAAAAGATGGCGTCCATCGTTCCTGTTTTGCAAGAGAATCCATGGTGCGCCATCATTATCATCAGAGTATTTGCCAGCTAGCGTAAAAAGAGATCACAGAAGAAAAAAGAAACAGGGATTTCTACAAGCGTTTGGTTTTAGCAACTCCTTGTACAATTCGATGTCAGCAAGATCATTGTTTCAGTACTAGTAAATAAAAGTGGTTTGTTTCTTCTCGGATGGGCTTTGAGAAATGCCTGATAGTAGTAGTGATAATACTACAACACGGCACCAAAAGAAACCAAAAAAATTTCAAAATATGCTGTAGTACGCTTACACGGAGAGTACATGCATGGCCAGGTGCTCCATAGTCCTACACGGCACATGCGACGAGACGCGTCGTCGCCGCACGGCCGGGCGTGCGGTCAACATTAGCGACGCACCAGTAGTACGAGCTGACGACGCCGGCAGGTGAGTTCCACAACGCCGCGTGTCAGGAGACCAGGAGAGTGAGATCGTCCGGTGAAGAAGTGCTGCTGCTTAGCAGCCAAGGAATCGCTAATTAGCAGCATGCAAGATTACTAGTATTGCAGAACTACTGTACGCGGCAGGAACGCGTGTGGGACAGTTCTTGTTCCCTTCCGTCATTTTTCACACCCGTCCGCCGGTCCATGATCCTATCCGTGGAATGCATTCACTGCTGGTAGCTAAGCCGTCGCCGTCTATAAAAGTCGATCCAGATTCCAGAGATGCCGCCCCTGCAGTAAAAGCAAAGCAGAGCAAACTGCATCGACCTGTAGAGTAGGAGATTTGATCTTGAGATCCATCCATCCACCTGTCGCCATGGCGGACGGGACGGCCAACTGCATCGACATCCTCATCGCCATCATCCTCCCGCCGCTCGGCGTCTTCCTCAAGTTCGGATGCGGGGTAAGTAATTATATATCTCTTGTGCCAAGGGACGGGTACTTTTATCACTACAAGATTTGATTTTTTCCCCGACAGTTCACTACCAAGTGGCCTACAGTTCTAATATATTTGGCTGAGTAGTTTGATTACTGTGGGTGTTAGTATTGTCGGGAATGACTTTGTGGGTGATTTGCACTAAACTGTCGGTCACTCATTCAGTTATACTTAGTAACCGTCGGCCACTCAGTTAAAAAATAGCAAAGATCAACAAACTGTCGGGCACTACAATAAATACTGTCAGGAAATGGTGATTATCTTGTAGTGTATGTTCATGAGACCTGGGGAGTGATTCGTGCTGATCGATTTTGGTGCTCTTTTTTTGCAGCACGAGTTCTGGATCTGCCTGCTGCTCACCTTCCTCGGCTACCTTCCCGGGATCATCTACGCCGTCTACGCCATCACCAAGTAGAGCAGCAGCTTAATTCACCGCTGTTCAATGTAACACAGCCAGCCTCTACAACTATACAAAGCTTCTACATAGATGCGGCCCCCGAATCCATCAGCAACATATAACACAATTCCTCTGTTTATTCTTCTTCTCCGGATTCAGGAACTGACGCTTGACGGTGATGTAAGATGTGCAGTCGTCCAAGTGATGTCAATGTGTTTTAATTTCTTCTTCTCCCGGCCCCCTTGTTCGTCACCACTCTTGCTGACGCCAATTGCTAGCCGTGTTTATACGTAGTTCCTTCTTGGATCTGTTGGGCTGTGTTAGACCTCATGTGTATGTGTATTGAGCCCAACCCATGTAGCATGTATATGTATATGGCAAATGAGCAATAGAAGACAGAGTTCCAGAAATTTCTCCCAAATCGACATGGTATGCAGAGCTGGTTCGATCCTCCCTGCCGTAATCATGGCTGCGCCCATCGGTCCGTGAATCGGAGCTGCGGCAAGCAAATCGGAGGAGCACGAAGGGGAAAATAGCAGCTGCACAGTCAGCGCTGGTGGATTTGGTCGGAGGCAGCCGGTGATTGGGTGTGTTGTTGTGGCGGCTTGCTGTTTCTGTGGCCGGAGGAGCTGCAGGTGGGCAGGAGCGAGCACACGAGCCGCAGGTGCTGTGGAACCCAGATTGACAACCTGCTGCTGCTGCTGCTAGAAGGTACTCCCGTGAGGGATTTAGTCTTTTCTGATTTTGATTGGGAGAGTCGGGAGGAGATGGCGGTTACTGTAGCAGCGGAGCTACTGTAGCGACGGAAGAGGCGAGGACTTGTGCGTGGCTGGAGGAGCTCCGAGAAGTGGAGGAAGCTGCTGTTGGGAGGCCGGTTGGAGAGGAGCTGCTGCGATTTGGCGGAGAGAAGCTCGCGTGGAGGCGGAAGAGCTTCTGGTACGGTGCTGCTGTAGTGCAGAGCTGCTTGATTCAAGGCAGCTGCTGTGAGGGGTGTAGCAGCTGTGGAGCAGCAGCTAGCGACGGTGGTCGTCTGCATCCGGACGCCGGAGGTGCGCAAGGTGACGGGAGCACTGGTTGGCGCTTGATTTAGAGAGCAGAGGAAGGACGACGAGCAGAGTAAGTGCTTGTGTGTGTGCTGGCTGTTTGTGGTTGTTTCTGGTGGGGCAGCAAGCTTGGAGTGAGGCGTTTGTTTGATTGAGCAAGGAATCAAGGCAATCAGCACCCAATTTGCTTTGATTCAGCTCGATTTATGCTTGCTTGGGCTAGTGCAAGTGGTGTGCAGAGCTTGAAGCTGCAATTGAAGCACGTTGTGCTTGGCTTGGGTTGCTGCTATAATATACACTTTTGGGAAGAAGCTAGCGAGATTGCTGGTACAGCTCTGACTGTTCAGGGAAAGGAGGAAATCAACAGTTGGCTTCTATAGTTTTAGTTGTGAAGTGTCGAACAAAGAAGAAAAAGCTACAGGAAAAGAGAAAGAGGAACAAGATTGCTAGGCTATGGGAGAGAGCATAGAAATTGTTAGAGTATTTGAAAAATTGGCTGAAGTCCTCACGGAAAAACAACTTGAGAAAGTGGGGAAAATGTTTTTGGCCAGAAGCTCAGAAATAACAGTGAGACAAAAAGATAGAGAAACAATCCTTGGCAATCTCGTCAATCTTGCTCATCCCAACAAAGGTACGTCTTATGCAAATTGGATACTAGATTCAGGTGCATCTAAGCATGTGACGGGTACATTAAGTGAATTTACATCGTATAATCCTTTTGCTCCTACGCAAAAGGAAACTATTCAAACTGCCGACGGAACTGCTCAACCTATTAAAGGTGTGGGCACTGTTCGATGCACTCCATTAACTACATTATCGTCAGTTTTACATGTTCCCTCCTTTCCTGTTAATCTAGTATCTCTGAGTGCTTTGGTGGACCATATGGATTGTCGTGTTACTCTCGATCGAGAGAATTGTTTAATTGAGGATAGAAGAACGGGAAGAATGCTTGGTAGTGGTATAAGGCGTAATGGCCTATGGTTCTTGGATAGAAGAGCATATAAGTCTGAGTGTTCTGCTTTGGCTGTTACCGCAACTGAAGAAGAGATTAAGGTGATGCTCTAACATTGTCGGTTGGGTCATATGTCCTTCGACACTATGAGTAAAGTATTTCCTGATATTATGAGCAAAGTGGATAAGAATAAACTGGTGTGTGATGCATGCGAGTATGGGAAGCATACCAGATCATCCTACGTGAGCAGAGGACTTCGAAGCACATCACCGTTTTATTTAGTCCACTCTGATGTGTGGACATCCCCTGTGATATCTGTGAGTGGAATGAAGTATTTCGTGACATTTATAGATTGCCACTCCCGCATGACTTGGATATATCTTATGAGACATAAAAGTGAGGTGCTCAAATGCTTCAAGGATTTTTATGCATGTGTTAAGAATCAGTTCAATACACAAGTCAAAATTATTAGAACTGATAATGGGACAGAGTATGTAAACAACGAATTTAGTAGTTTCCTTTCGATGGAAGGAATACTACATCAAACCTCTTGCCCTGACACACCTCCACAAAATGGAGTAGCTGAGCGGAAGAATCGACATATACTGGAGGTGGCCCGATCACTAATGTATACTATGAATGTGCCAAAATTTTTATGGAGTGAAGCGGTGATGACATCGGTTTATTTGATCAATCGCACACCTTCAAGGTTGCTTGGGTGGAAAACTCCTTATGAGATGTTAAGAGGAGTGAATGAGTTTGTTGTTCCACCGAAAGTATTTGGGTGCACTTGCTTTGTCAGGGACCATAGGCCTTCGGTTGGTAAGTTGGATCCGCGAGCAGTTAAATGTGTATTTGTGGGTTACTCATCAAGTCAAAAAGGGTATAAGTGTTGGTGCCCCACCGAAAGACGTTTATTTGTGAGTATGGATGTTACATTCAGAGAGTCTGATCCTTTTTATGGAGAAAAGACAGATTTGAGTTCTTTGTTCACTGATCTTGATCCTCGTAGCATGGATGGTGTTGAGCAAGAGGGGGAGAATGGCGATGGTGATGAGCAAGAGGGGGAGAATGGTGATGTGCAAGGTAGCTTAAGTGAGCAACAACTTAGGAAGATGGACGTGGTGATTAGTGGTTTTATTCCCAAACCAAAGGGAGTGGAGGTAGTGCCTGGTTCAGCATCTTCTAAGAAAGATATGGGTGAGAGGTGGAAGAACATAGTGTATACTAGAAAAAAGTTCAGATCTACAGAGGCGGTTCCGTCATCTTCTAAGGAGGTTACAAAGGCGGTTCCATCATCAGCCCCAGAACAATGTCCATCAGCAATAGTGTCTAACAATGGACGAGAAGTGGTAGATGTCTCATCATCCTCTGAGGCTGAAATTGAAAGCCCCTTGCCAGACGATCAATCCATTGTGGTACGGAAAAGTACTCGAGCCAATGCGGGAGTGCCTCCTCCAAGGTATGGATATGAGGAAGACATTAGTAACTATGTCTCTTATGCATCCTTGTCGCCTTCATATAGAGCTTTTGTTGCGTCATTGCAATCTGTTGCTATTCCTAAAGACTGGAAAGAAGCAAAACATGATCCTAAATGGCAAGAAGCTATGTTGGAGGAGTTCAGGGCTCTTGAAAAGAATAAAACGTGGGATTTTGTAAAACTACCTGAGGGAAAGAAAGCAGTTAGTTGCAAGTGGGTCTTCACTGTGAAGCAAAACCCAGAAGGAAAGGTGGAAAGATATAAAGCAAGGTTAGTTGCTAGAGGATATAGTCAGACATATGGAATTGACTATGATGAGACATTTGCACCGGTGGCAAAGATGAGCGCTGTTAGAACATTGATCTCTTGTGCTGTAAACTTTGGATGGCCATTGCATCAGCTGGATGTTAAGAATGCATTCTTGCATGGTGATCTTCAAGAGGAAGTGTATATGGAGATTCCTCCTGGGTTTTCAAAGCCAGAGGCAGTTGGTAAGGTTTGTAGACTAAAAAAATCCTTATATGGACTCAAGCAGTCTCCACGAGCATGGTTTGATAGATTTAGACGTGCATTATGTGGTATGGGATACAAACAATGCAATGGGGATCACACTGTATTCTACAACATTCTGGACGTCGCATCACAATTCTAGCTGTATATGTGGATGACATTATCATCACAGGTGATGATGAGTCAGAGATGAAACGCCTCAAGAATAACCTAAGCAAGGAGTTCGAGGTCAAGGACCTTGGTCACCTCAAATACTTTCTTGGCATTGAAATCGCTCGGTCTCTAAAAGGTATTGTCCTCTCACAAAGAAAGTATGTTTTAGACTTACTTAGTGAGACCGGTATGCTTGGATGTCGGCCCGTATCGACACCGATTGATTCAAATCACAAGTTATGTGCTGAATCTGGTGATCCTGTGAACAAAGAGAGATACCAAAGACTTGTTGGTCGGCTCATTTATTTATGTCATACAAGGCCCGATATTACTTATGCGGTAAGCGTGGTGAGTCGATATATGCATGACCCTAGAAGTGGACATCTTGATGCCGTTTATCGCATATTACGATATTTGAAGAGTAGTCCTGAAAAGGGAATTATTTTTAAGAGCCATGGTCATTTGAAGGTGGAGGGTTATTGTGATGCTGATTGGGCTAGCTGTCTTGATGATAGGAGATCTACTTCAGGCTATTGTGTCTTTGTTGGAGGAAATTTGGTATCATGGAGAAGTAAGAAGCAACCTGTTGTGTCTCGTTCAACTGCTGAAGCAGAATACAGAGCTATGTCATTGGCGGTAAGCGAGATGTTATGGATACGGAGTCTTCTATCGGAGCTAAATGTTTTGAGAAAAGGCCCTCTGAAGCTTTGGTGTGATAACAAATCAGCTATGAATATAGCTAATAATCCTGTCCAGCATGATAGAACAAAACATGTGGAGATCGATCGGTTTTTCATCAAAGAGAAGTTAGATAATGGTATATTAGAGTTGAGCTATGTAAACTCTAGAGGTCAAATAGCAGACTGCTTAACTAAAGGTTTTGGAGTAAAAGAGTGTAATATAGCATGTAACAAGATGGGAATGATAGATATCTATCACCCATCTTGAGAGGGAGTGTTGGGCTGTGTTAGACCTCATGTGTATGTGTATTGAGCCCAGCCCATGTAGCATGTATATGTATATGGCAAATGAGCAATAGAAGACAGAGTTCCAGAAATTTCTCCCCAAATCGACAGATCATTTGCTCGCGCGTGTGTACGCGTGTGATCAAGCTACCTGTATCCGTGTGGTACCTTCATTTATGCAAAAGTTGATCAGTAATTTGAAAGGTTGCTTGAGGGTTGATTGCGTCTTCTTTTACTACAGTTCGAATGTATGCTATGCAGTTCTCCTACTGGTTAGGAATCTTAGGATGTACTCTCAGTAATCTTGTATGCATCCATAGTGGAGTAATTCGTCTGGTCACGTGTCAATCTCAACCAGCAGCAGCAGCAGCACATCCCAACTGTAGAAAAGCAGAAATTGACATTCGACATTCCAGTGCGGCATGACAGATGACAGGGATATATTCCACCATTTGTCGGATGCATATGTCGGCAGGAAGAAAACCAGTAGAGTACAACGTCGATGCAGACGCCGGAACCATACCACCGGTGATTGGCACAAACACAGAAGCCTGAAACACGAGGCACAATTTATTCGGTCGGTTTTATTCATCAGAAAGAACGGTGGTCTCCACGTCTTGATCGTCTTGATCACTAGTACTTGTCGCACCTGAGGTTCTTTTTCAGCAGCAGCAGCAGGTCGAAGGCCGTGCCTTGCAACCCCACCTCGTGCGTCACCAACCTCTCCAGCTCCTGAACACCATCCATCGCCGTTAGCTTGAGGTTAAAAATTTCCAAGCTAAGTAAGAAATTTATAGCTGCTTAATTACGTAGTTGATGCATTTCTCGGCGAGGATTGGAGAATGTCGGTCTTGGGCATCCCTCCAAAGAGCGACCCAATCACGCGCTTGCCGTAGAGGAGCTCCAGCGACGGCAGCACCACCGGCTCGTTGTTCTCGTTTACCCCTGCACGGAAGATGATGGCGTACGTTCAGCTTGTGTGTCACCGGCTTAACTATTACTCCGCCATCACTGACGGGACGCCGATGCTAGTTTGGATGAACGAGAGCACAGACCGTCTTGGTGCTTCTGAATGCGTCCGCCATCACCGACGGGACGCCGATGCACTCGAAGCTGTGGTAGACGCCGCCGCCGGTCACGTCGCCGATCACCTGAGCGACAGAGATCGAACGAACAGGATGAATTAAAATTACTAAACGTGGTTCGCGAGGACTATGGTCAAACGAAAGATGTACCCTCGAGTGTGTGAGCAGAGTTGCGTGCGGACGGTGGGGGCGCGGATCCCATACAACCTATGAATTGAATGTGGTCCGTAAAATCAGGAACGAATGAAAGATGTGCGTTCGAGTGTGCGAATGGAGTCGCGTGCTGATGGTGAGAGCGGATCGCATACCAACGACGAATTGATACTCAACAGTCTGACGAGGAATAAAAGACAGGATGCAGACCGAGTGCGCGAGTGGAGTCACGTGAGGAGCGGTGGAGGCGCGGATTACGTACCAACGACGAATCGAACGTGGTTTCTTTAAAGTGTGCGGGGGTGCGGTATCGTTGCGGGATGCGGTAGGAGTGGTCCACCTTGTGAGTGTTTGCAGACAATATTTTAGAATTTTTAAGTAGTAGCGAAATGGGAGAGGAGTTGCAGTTTAGCTTTTGTCGTGACAGAATTTGATCAAGCTCATGACCATCGATTTATACCACTGTCACGTACGCCTGAAAATGGGCCGGACAAATACGAAGGCTGGGCTCAATACATTTTTTTCATTTATCTAAAAATTCCTATCTCAGGGTCTATATGGGCTGTTCGAAAGAAAGAACTCTCAATTGGATTGCGCCTTGCCTCGGAAGGGCTGTGGCTCAGGCCGGATTCTAGACGCGGCTCCTGTCGACAAACACGGTCTGAGGCCCGTGGGTCGTCCAGGAAGGCCAGCAGGCGGCGGCGCGGCGCAACGCTGCGAGGACGGAGACGAGGCGGCGCTGCGCTCGCTGCGAATTCGAGGGCAGGACCCCCGACGAGGGCGGCAGGAGGGGCAGCCAGGGCCTCCTTCGCCGCTGCGCGATTCCATTTCTCAGCCCACCGGTTCTCCTCCGTCTCCCCTCGCTCTCTCTTCGGCCTGCTCGCCGACCGCCACCAGGTGCTTTTCTTGAACTCTTGGTATGAAGTACGATCTGTGCATCTAGCTAATGAAATCTGTATTTGCTGGTTGGTAGTTGCTCAATCAGTCCGTGCGTGCTACGGTTACCTAGTTACTTCGATTTTATTAAACCGTAGTTATCAATGCATCTGAGTTCCGGTGAATATCGATGAAACATGTGATGAGGTTGCTAGGAAACCTTTTGGTTTATTATGTATTTGTATCTTAATTTGCGCACACCAGATGCTCTATGAATTGCCCATTCAAACCTGGAGAATATCTGTTACAATATATTGTGCTTCCTGATCCGTAACTTGTATTTTCCATTGTGCAAATATTGAAGTGCATCTAGCTGTAAATTTTGAAAATTTTCATTCATTGTCCATAATCTTAAGGTTATTTTTGTTTTCTCACACTCAGTTGCCAAACAGCTAGCAGATTCATAGATAGCAGCTTCTCTAGGCAGTTACCTAGAATCTAGATTCTGCACAATCCAAAGCTGTACCCAAATCTTCTAAGAGCTTAGCACAGCAGTACATTCAGATCCAGGTAACGGGAAATCGGTGGGGGTGGCCATGGCGGGGCAGTCGGACCCGCACCTCTCCATCTTCTCACCCTCTGAGGTAACCAACCCCCGCCTCCCTCTAGGTTCTAGCTGCTTGAATCGATTAAAATATGTGAAAGTGAAACTGCTTCGATATGCAGGTGGAGTTCGTGGCAGAGGATGAGGTTGTCGAGATCGTCCCCAACATCCGCATGGATGCCCTCAATATGATCTGCGTGCGTCCAATTCTAAACCACCCCATTCCGTCTGTGCATTTCTCACCATTTTGACATGTCACATTATGGCTGATGCTATGATGTACTCACTACTGTCTGTAGGGGGATTTTGGGCCCTTTTTTCCACAGATTCCTAGCAAGGTACCACTTTGGCTTGCTGTAGCACTCAAGAAGCGCGGCAAGTGCACCATACGCACACCTGACTGGATGACCGTGGGTCAGTATTCAATTTTGTTTGTTAGTTTGCTTAATTCTTTTCCTCACATCCTTTGCTATAACAATGGAAGCACACCTTATTTGTAGTATTGTATAAGTGGTAACTGGGAGGAATTTGGTGTCTTAGTTTTAGTTCAATGTACCACATTCTTTCAGTTTGATCCCTTACCTGCTGCTTGCTTTTCTGCTAGATCGTTTGACACAAGTATTGGATGCGGAAAGAGAGTCACCCAGAGAATTTCAGCCATTACCATTCCACTATATTGAAATATCTAAGCTTCTGTTTGATCAGTAAGAATCCATATTAAATGCCTAACCCTATTTCTTCTGAAATAAGTAATTGTTAGCTTAAAACCGAACTCTGGCTTATTTTTGCTGCAGTGCTCGAGATGACATATCAGATGCATACTTGGTGAGTTCTGAATAATCTCAGTACAAGTTTTGTTCTATCTACTAGTTAGTTCTGACTTACTAATGATTGTGGCACAGGTGAGATCTTTGATTGAGGACATCAGAGATGTCAGATTCCACAAAGTTGAGACTGGATTAGAGACTATATCTGGACGTACTCATGCTGTCAAGGTAATTTTCTTACCCTAGGGATTGTGGACACTGAATCGACTATCTCTCATGCTTCCTCAGATGCTGTTAAATTTACCATTGATTATGATTTCCTGCAAGACACCAACAGTAACTTACATTTTCTCCCCATTCTCACAGCTGAAAAATCTCTCTGCAATGGAAGTGAACATTGTCCGCCCCTTCATGGTGAGAACATTGCAGGCATTCTATAAGCATGATAGTCCACAGATGATTCAGCAAGCAGACAATTCAGGGAGCAGAACAACACAAGTTGCAGACCGTGGTCCAAGAGTAAGTCTTCACCTTGTCGATAAAATAAAATTGTTTGTTGCTTCGTATCTTTTACTGGGAGCAGTTTGCAGAATTAGGTCCATCTCTGTGTTCGAGAAGTCTCTTTTTCTGTTAGGAAGTTAAGATTTCAAACCGTGATGGTGGAACTGTATTTTTTAAGGAAAAGTTCCACGCCACAATCTCACATTTCTTCCTTTGCCTTTTTGCAGAGAGATCTAAGGCGCAGGTAGTCAGCAAGATATGCACGTGCCTATAACATGTGTTTGCAGAAATAAGTTACTTTTGTGGATTTCAGTAAATGAAGGTACTTGCAGTGCTTTATTGTAATGTTATGTATACTACTAGCTAAGAAGGTGTTTATTTCTGTCAATGTGCGCTACATACTATCCTGAGATACACCCAACACTGACGGTAAGCACTAACAGAACGTGCGAAGCTCCCTAGCGTGGATTGAAAAACGGAGGCTATAACACTCTTCAATCTGACCTGGTAGCATTTTAGGAAAGCTGAGAGACAGTAAGAATGGCAGTCATGTGCCACGAAGGGATGATACCATGTTATGTGCCTCAAGATGAATACCATCTCTTGTAGCTGTATGACTTGATTTTTCTACTGATGCTATTTATGCGTGCTTCATATTTCTATATAAGCAAGAATTGCTGAGGCATAAGTACATGATAGAAATTTGTCATGCTAACAACTGAATCTTTATTAGCTTCTCGAACGTGTGTAGAAAATCGGGCCGTCCCAAACAGACTCTTATAAAGGCCGTAGGTTGTTTGGGCTCTTGTGACCTTTAGCTGGAAGGATGTGTGCAAGTTCTGGCACGTGTGTGAAAGGAGTCTTGGCTTAGTGGTTAAGGCATCCGAGTAACACCTCTCAGGTCCTGGGTTCGACTCCCCGTGGGAGCGAATTTTCAAGGATTTAACGGCATTTGTGCTTTCAGTGGTAGGCGACGCTTCTGTCGATAGCGAGGTGCCAGTGGTGACTTCGTATCTCTGGATTTGCCGGCTCAGTCTTCGAAGATGCTCATAGAGGTAGGGTTTGCGTACGTGTGTTCATAGGGGTGAGTGTGCGTGCGTTGTGAGTGTCTGAGTTGTACTGTGTAATCTCAAAAAAAAAAGTTCTGGCGCGTGTTCTTTGTACAAGAGACTCACACGTAGTACTCAGTTTTATTTTTGAGCAACCCCAACTTTATTTGTCATTGGTCAGGGAAAGTAAATAAAACTGAAGATACACGTACTCATGCCTAATTAATGAGACTCACACGTACAGCTCATCTAGGAGGAGGAGTAGGGCTTCTGTTGAGCACAGTCCAAGTTGGTCCCGACGTCCTTGACGCCGAGGACCTTGCAGTACCGCCGGAAGTAGCCGATCCGGTCGTCCACCTGCGGGACGTCGCCTTTGCCGCACTCGATCCCGCCGTTGATGATGTTGGTGGTGAGCCCGAATCCGGCCGTCCGGTTCGCCTTGACGTCGTCCTCGCTCGGCCGGAACCGCCCCACCATGACGTCGTGGCACGACGGCTTGGGCGGCTGCGGCGTCATCCAGAACCAGAGCGCCGTCTTGAACGCCACCTCCGCGTCGGTCGCCACCAGCTCCGGCTGCCGCAGCCCGTCGAAGCCCAGCGCCTCGCCGGCCGGGCCGTAGTTGAAGTTCCTGCACGACACGCAGCGCCGAGAAGTGATGAACTGATTGATGAGCACTGATCACATGGTCCTCCATGTAACGAACAACACACCTCGCCGGAGTCGGAAGGGACGAACGTATACGTACCATGAGAGCTGGATGGGCCCGCGGCCGTGGTAGGACTTGCCGGCGACGCAGGGCCACCGCGTGCTGGTGGCGTCGCAGTAGTTGCTCGGCGGCTTGATCTCCTCCTTGAAGCAGAGGCCCCACGCGAAGGGCCCGTCGGGCGCCGTCGCCCACCCGCCGGTCGTCTCGTGGGAGATCTGCGCCAGGAACGCCGCCACCTCACGCCGCCGGGTGGTCAGGTCGCCGGCGGCGCCGAACTCCGGGAACCGGTCGGCGGCGCGGAGGAAGGCGACGTAGTCGTAGAAGCCGCGCGCGGGGCAGGCGGTGTCGTCCTTGTGGAGGAACAGGGACCGGTACACCTCCTCCGTCACGATCGACGACACCTTGCTCCGGAGGCCGCCGTAACCATCGCCGCCGTGGCCGCCGCTCTGTTGTTGGCCGTGGCCGTGGCCGCGGCTCCTCGGGAACAAGCTGTCCCACTCCACCCGCTCCACCAAGGCGCCGCCTCCGCGACGCCGGCGTTGGAGACGAACGATGCGGCAGCTAGCACCAAAGCCAGTAACACGGGAGTTGGGCCCGGGCGCGCCATTGCCACCACCAATTCGTGGATAAATGGCACGGCGAGCACGGCAGCCCTGCTTGTGTCAGTAGTGTCTGTATATATAGAGAGTGGTCGTGCCCTCAGTGCACGCAGCTGCATCAGTCGATCTAGTAGTAGGTGAGAAGGAACGTGGCGTGCACGTGCGTGGAGCCTCCATGATGGAGGTATGTATCGCGGCCGCAAGGGGCGGGCGGCCGGCGGCGATTGCCAATATAAACTCATCGTCTCGATCAGCCGCAATGTTGACTTAGGCCATTCTCAATGGGCCTTTCATTGGCAATTAATTAGGTGCCACGTCAATAAAAATGATGACATGACAAAAAATTTAATATGAGAGAGATGAGCAGCCTTTCATCCCCATGAAATTATATGGGCACTCTTTCCAACACAATAAAAGCCAAATGAAATTGGATTGAAAGTTTTTCCTTTCATCTCCAAGGATTCTAACCAACAATTGAGTGCCACCTAGTAATAATTTAATAATATGACAAACATATGAAACCGTGACATGAAATTAGGCATTGAGAGATGTAGTTTTATTTCATAGAACAATACCACAAATCTGATGTGTCACTCTTGAAAAATATGAAATGAAAGTGTCCATTTAGACTGGTCTTAGAGTCTTAGACCATACAACATCAGAAGCGCTGGAGTAGTAAAACATTTTGGTGGACCGATTTGATGCGATATTAAGTGTTCTGACCCTGGAATTCGGGCTGGGTCAACGGCTTCTCAGAATGCATGTGCTGCACACATAAGAATAGGCAAGGGCGCATGGGTTGCTCGGTTGATTCTTGGTGATCAACTTAAGCTAGCTTCTTGTTTTCTTTTCTCTCTCTCTCTTTTTTTTTTAAAAAAAGCTACTCCAGCTTGTTGTCCTAAAAAAGGAACATCTTCAGCTAGCTTGTGTGTCATAGCAACCAAGATCATTTGCAATCTTTTTAGATTAGAGTGATTCTTGAGACTGATGCTCTCTAACACCGAGCGACATGTGAATCTTTGAGACAACGACAGGAAAAATCCTGCTACAAACCCGGTCCTTCGCCAGCGGGTCATGCTACAAACTCAGAATTCATGCTAGTTCCATGCTATGCGCCAACGACTTATTGTTTTGATTCCTTATACAGTCCTTGGAGAGGTAACAACACCAATCCATACTACTAGATGCTATTGATTTATGACTGAAACATCTTTATATTAAAGAGTGGTGGAGTACGGACCAAGTCTTGCAAATTTTGCTATAGCAGTAGAGTTTTTATTTATTGGGTTACCTTTGGCAAGTTATGATATTTAACGAAGAAATCATCAAGTCTTGGGAATAATACTTTTGCTTCCCGAATTGACTTCCAAGGCAACTTTAAAGTGCTTACAACTCCAAATATATTCCGGTACAACAATGTTATAAAATTATTTTCTTTTGTGAAGAAAGGTTGATATTTCACTATACCAGAGGAGGGTTACAGTCAGCTGTTATCAAAGAAGCAGAGAAGAGCATATTCAAACCCAAACAGTGGATGACATGCATGTTACTTGGTAATAGATGTTGACCATTGGCTATCGCAGTCATTCATCAAGAGAGAATGTAACTAGGAGAATTTTCATGCTCATTAAGAAGCTCACACAATAGAGTTGTGGCTCAGTTAGCAAACTCTAACCTGTCATATGTTAGATGTAGTTTTATAAACGAGGAACAATAAAATAGTAATCCTGGAGCACACTCACATTATAAAGTTTTAAAGCACCAAATGTAATATTTCGCTAGCTCTCATTTGTTCTTACATTATTACTATAAAGTTCCATTGTCACAATAGTAATTTGTAAGACCGGTCACATTTTTCAATCAATACAAACATATGTCAGCAACCTGTTGTTTGGAGCAGTCATAACACCAAATACTTTGTGAAGTACTTCCAACGAAACTAGGTCTAGTTTGATTTAAATTAATTAAGCCGATGATCGTAATTTGTGAGTATGCATGGCTCCACAGCTGCTGGTAAAGTACGTACCATGCATATGACTGATCCATTTCTGCTGTCTGCCAGAACAAAAACTACCTTCACTAAGTGTATATAAGAGGGGTAAAAACTACCTCTGATAGAAGAAAGAAGAGTGAAATGCACTCGGGGTACATAAACTATTTATTTAGAGATGATCATCTAGATACATAACCCCTAAAGTGACCATATATGTTCACAAACTATTTATGAATGGTTATCTAAGTACACAAACTTCTAAGTGACCATTTAGATTCACAAACTATTTAAAAATGACCATCTAGATACATAAACTAATTATGTTATAGCTGTCTAGATCTATAGGTGGCCATGGCCAGCGGGCCATGACGGGCCGGACGGCACGCCTGTCACGGGGTGGGCCGTTTTTTCGATAGCCTGGCAAGGCCCTTAAGGTTAACAGACCGGGCCGGGCTAGAACGACGGACTTTCTGCGAGGGCCCTTGGCCTCCTTTGCCAGGTCATTGCCTCCTGATCACTACGTCACCTCCTGATTGCCGGGCAAGGTCTCCTTTCTGCAATTTTCCATCGCAAGATTTTCCTCAGACGCATAGCACGTGCCCCTCCATCCACGCTGGCATTTCACGTAGGAATTTTTTTCACGCACAAAGGGCTTTGGACCTGAGCAGCTACAACATAATTAGTTTGTGGACCTAAACGGTAACTTAAAAGTTTATATACCTAGATGACCACTCCTAAATAGTTTGTGGACCGAGATGGTCATTTTAGGAGTTTATGTACCTGGATGACCATCCCTAAATAGTTTATGTACCCCGGATGCATTTCACTCAAAGAAGAAATATGTGGTTTCTGCTAGTTCTATATAGATTCCATAATAATTCTATATAGATTCCATGGTCCATACAAAAGATCAATAAAATTCCATAATTAATGGTTTCTGCTGGAACAATATGGTTTTGGATTTTCTGTTAGTTTTCTTTCTTTAAATTTTGTGTTAGTTGGGCTGCAATCGCACTTCAACATTAAAAGAAAGTACCAACTTAAAGCAAAACTTTCAATTCCGTAATTGATCACTCAAAGTACAGTGTTTGCTAAAGTGTCAATATTCTACACCCATGAGGTCCATGATTCAACATTTCAGAACACTAAAACATGTAGATAATTCTAATGGCAAACTAGAATAATTGGTCATAGGTTACATCATCAAGAAAGCAAAGAATTTGGAGAACTTTGAAGTTCTTCGTATATCCCTGTTGTATGGGCCATTAACAGTTCAGCTATAACTCTCACTTCATGTAAGTACACTCACAGTTTTACTATAAATTAACATTCAACGTGATACTATAATTTAGACTTTCATAAATTCCAAGTACATGGTGCAAAAAACAAAGACTTTCATAATTAAAGTCTATAAATGTATTTTATTCCACGTACACTTTTAGTGCACAAACAATTCGCTAGCTCATATTATCGCAATTACAATGACATGCCACTCTATTAGCAGCACAAAACTTTCACGCCAATATCTAATAGTTACAAATAACTCCTCATATGGCATAAGAACGATGCCGGGTGATTTAATAGTTCAAAATAACTCATAATGTAGCATAATAAAAGGGGACAACATTTATGTGCGTGCACGCTCCCGATCCGACAGCCCAATTTGGGAAAGAGCATGATGGATAAATTTCCATTGAAACACAACCTGATGGACCATCAAGGCCTACATGACCCACGCATCATGCTGCAAAACATGGAATCATGTGTTGTGTTCTTCTTGATGAAAATTTTCTTAAAAAATGTAGAAAATCATTTCCAGAAACAATGTTGGTGAAACTCGTTTATAGAAAAATATTCATGAAAACTGGCAAAAAGATCCCAAGAAAAACTTTACATAGTAGGGTTACAATCAACTGCCACAAGGTGTGTGACTAAACTTGGAGCTTGTCGATGCCACTGACAGACCAAGATTTCAGAGATGGGTGTTCGGAGTCATTGACATGTAGGGAGATGAGATGAGCTTTTGTGCAATCCATTTTGCTTGCTAGCGCAGGCTGTAGCTCAAACGATGTACAAGGAAGGAAAGTTTGTGTGGGTTGTAAAAACGAGTTTTAGATCAACCAGCAAATGCGTTTTCTCGTCACTGATTTCTAAAGATCAATGCATTTGTAATCGCTTGTCTTTTTGAGGCAAAAGCCGTGCTAGTAAGTGAGCAATACTTATAAGCATCTTCGTACTAGCATGATGCGCTAACTAGTAAGTGAGAAATACTATGTTACACTCCATTCTCTATGAGAACGCTAGACATCCTGTAGGTCAGCAGATTAAGCTCACCCGGCTGGAGCCAGCACCGCAGCAAATTAAAGGTCGGAATGTGACAAAAGTTCATGTATATGAGAATATGGTACTTACCTCTGTCCCATAATAGTTGTCACTTTTGACTTTTGATCATCACGTTTGACCGTCCGTCTTATTCAAAATTTTTATGCTAATGTTAAAACAAATATATCATAATTGAACTATTTTTACTGACAAAACATGCTACGGAAAAATAAATAACATTTGCACAAAAAATTTAAATAAGACGAACGGTCAAAGATTATGTCTGAAAGTCAACAGTGACAACTATTTTGGGATGGAGGGAGTATGTATGAATCTGGGTGGTCATGCTCCTCAACAAAGTTTTCAGGAGAAGTGAAGCTAAACACTGATGGTGCGTTCAATTGTCAAACCCTGGCTGAAGGGGGATGGGCAGTAGCAGTACTGAGGAATCATGATGGCATTGTTATGGCAGCAGAAGCAACAAGCAAGGTGGTATGATCAGCTACCTGATGCCTGACGGTAGAAGCATTGACGGGCCGGGATGGCTTGCAACTTGCAGTGACAGGAGGTTGATCAATCACCTGAAAGCTGACTCAGGAGGTTGATCAATGATTGCAGGGTCTATGGCGAGAAATCCGAGAGCAAGGCAGGTCTTTTTCAGATTTTAAAGTTTCTTTGTTAGGCGCGAGGCAAACTCTGTTGCTCGTTGCTGTGCTCGCATGAGTTCTTGATAATCGTGTGCGCTTGATTCTCTGTACTGGCTTAAGGAGATCGCCATCACAGATTATAATTTTGCCGTGAGCTAATAAAGCTCTCATGATTTACCCTAAAAAATGATTGACCAGAGATTTTTTGTCTCCCAATCTTATGTGCATCTATCTATGGTCTGTTCATCTATCCAACATGTCTCTCCTCCAAGTGTGAGCATTTTTGGATTCTTCCTTAACACGTTCATTGCATTGGTAATGACAGGAGGGATACCAGGGTCGTGCTAACTGTAGGAATGTGACAAGTCCATCGCTCACGATCGACCTTAGACTGAAATTGTGATTGGTTCTCGACGTGAGAGTTATAGTCCTGAACAGTTAATACATGGGGAAATCTGCTTCAGTTGTGATCAGGTACGATAACCACTGTCCAGTGTTCTGCATGCCAGAAGCTCAGCCTCTTCAGAAGCGTCACAGCAGAAGAAGCTCTCCTGACAAGAGAATACGTACCAACGGGACAAGTCTATCTCTGCCGATAACCTTTAAGAATGAACTTGTGTCTCCTAATAATCATACGTACACATGTACATGGTCTGTTGATCGATGCACCATTATTTGTCCCTTCGAAGTGTGAGCATGTTTTTCTTGACACGCTCTTTGCTAATGAACATTCCAATGTGTGCAACGTGTCCAAGTAATTAAAGGCTGCTGATACGCGTGATCCAGTTGGAACACAGTCAGAAAAAAAGGAATCTTATCTTTCTGATTCGCACAAAATGGTTCCAGATTTGTCACCACTAACACCTTTCCAATTTAGCGCCAAAGATCTTTTCTACGTTCACCCTCCACACCGGCTATAATATGGAGGAGCCCCTGCCCCCTCCTTCTCCTCACACACCAACCAAGAGAGAACCCATTCTTAATTTCAGTACATTAGTAGCTAGGGTTTCCAGTCCAGCCATGGATCCTGCAGAGAGACTGAAGTTCGCCATTGTCAACCGCGCCCGCATCGTCTTCTTCGTCGTCGACGACCTCCTCCTCGGGCGCCACGCCAGCGACGTCCTCGAGGGCCTGTACGCCGATCTCGCCGCCGACGTCATGGCGGTGTTGCAGCTGCGCCTGAGGGTCCTTGCCAACCGCATCAATCGACTGGTGAGGACGGTGGCGCAGGAGGAGGCGCCGCTCGTGGTGCCTACACCTGCGCCGGCGCCGGCGCCGGCCTCTCAACCTCAAGCTCCTGCCGTTTAGGCCTGCTAATGGGTTGGGCTGAAACGGGTTCTGCGGGTTGGGTTCCGAGGCGGGTGGGCATTGGATGGGTTGAAGCGGGTCTACGCTACCAGCGGGTTGGGCAGGGTTGGGTTCATAGCATCAGTGGGTTGGAACGGGTTGGGTGTCCTTGGGTTTCCATGGCTTAAACCCGCGGGTCGTCGTCCGAGGATCAACCCGCCGCGAGTCCACAGGCAGCAACAGAGCCGGCGCGCCGGCGGGGCTGCAGGCAGATCCGCGCCGCCGTCCCTCCCGGACTCGGCCGCCCGCGCGCTTGTTGACCCTGTCGGGGTGCCGGTGACGGTGAGCCTTCGCAGATGAGCCGCCCAACGCCGCTGCTAATGTCCTCCTGGTTTGCGTGCTGTCTTGCTTCGGTGCTTCGTGGGGCTGGAGAAACAGGGGGATTGGTTGGGGCTTGGGGTGCTCCGTAATAGTCTCTTGCCTCGTGGTGGAAGGTCAACTTCGATTAGTTGTTTCATTGCTTCGTTAGTTGGTTTACCGATTGGTCCATCAATCGATTCGATTTAATTTTCATCAATTTTACTTCTGAGATGACGATCCTGTTAGGTTGGAGACTCCCATTCAATACAGTTGATTTCATTCTTTTTTCCCTCCTCGATGACTTATTTGTGGAATGCACACCAACCGCAATTCATGTATGTTCCTGCAGTAGAATTTCATTAGAGCATACCAACTGCTGAAGTTACAGCAGATTTCAGTTCTTAGTGCATATTGTTCTTGGACATGTGTGGTCGGACAATTCCATTTTACCTTGATCTGCATGGAGTATATAAACTTCTTTACTCATACTTGTTGCTTATTCGATTCTTTTGCATTGGAGTATATAAACTTCTTTGCTCATACAATGCAGAAGCAACCTGCTCCAGAAAAACATTCTGACTGATGATACCTGTGCTGTCTGCAATCATGGAAATGAGGACACTGATCACATCTTCTTTGGATGCCCCTTTGCTCAGACTTTTTGGAATGCCATCGGCGTCTCACTGACTGCCTCGCTGACCCACCGGACACCATGGGAGTTGAGATGGCCTACAAGCACGCCCGGAAAGCATCGAGATTGCCTAACACTGCTATGCTATTGGCAGCTCTGGAAACACAGAAACGAGGTGGTTTTCAGATCGGCCGACCCGTCGCTCACACGTCTGCTACACACATGCCATGAAGAAGCAAGGCTGTGGCGCTGTCGTCTATCACACGACGAGGAAGAAATTGCTAGTTCCTTGTGCAACCTATTTAACCCCATGTAGTCTTCTCCTGTACCCTTGGGTTTCAAAACGTATTATGAACACCTGTAATGGGCCATCAATGGGCCACTCCATTTTAAATTAATGGAATTTCAGGTGGGGAGTTCTCCTCCCCTCCGTTGACCTTCAAAAAAAAAACACAATTCCATGTGACTGTATTATCTTGAATTTCTAACATCTGCTTCTAATATGAACCAGGTTAACTTGCACTTTGCCACTCCGAAAGATTTTCAAGGCAGAATAGCTTGTTATATCAGTTCACTTGCAAGCTCTCTTGGATTACTTGAATAAGTGCAGAGCAATTAACTTATCCTGAAGCTTATATATACTAGCTGACTATATTTGTATATGTACGAGTGTTCCTTTAGACGGCTACATGAATAGTTGGAGAACTTTATCACAGGTATCCAGAGTTACAATATCTACTAGTGATGCTCTTCAGCAAACGATGCATCCCAGTAGAAGCTTTTGGCTTTGTTCTGCGTGCAACTCTGTAAAGAAAAGGATTCTGCGAGAGAAGATAGTCCAACGGCCTCCACGGCCCAAACAAACTGTTTGCTTTCTTCTTCCTGACGCTCGCTTGAGAATTCCAGCAAGCACATCCTGTTCTCGTCTGGCTATGGCGGCATCGCGGCCAGGCGAGCGGCTCTCTCAGGCGCAGCGCACGGCCAGCTTGACATCCCTCGCCGGCGGCCACGTCCCGCAGCCTCCACGGGCTGAACCGATGGCAAACCCAAGGATGAACAGACGGGGCGGGTTGATCTGGGTGAGCAAGCACCGATGGGGCGGGTTGGTTTGGGTTGATTAATTGATTCTGTGGGTAGGGTTGGGTTCGGTAAACATGCTGACATGCTTCGGGGGCGGGGTGGGTGTGGGGCGGGTTTGAAACCATTAGCAGGCCTACTGCCGTTGCTGGCGCTGTCACGGCCGCGCCCGTTTACATGGACCGCGGCGAGCCCGTCCGTGGCAGCCACCTCTTGGAGATGGTCGCGGCCACCATGAACGGCAGCGGCGCCGTGCCGACGGCTGAGGACATGGACCGTGCTCTGAGGGAGTATGCTCTCTCCTAAAACATATGTAATGATGTAATAGGGCTTGGGCATCAGATCTCCCAGCCTGCAATATGATATATGAACCTTCCATGTGATGGAAGCCTACCTGTTTAGGTGCATTGTGCATGATGATCCAATCTATGTATTGTCTTATAATTTGATTTCGGGTCAGAATGCCTATTATCTATCGTATCTCTTTCACTCTTTGTATTCTGGATATTATCATGTTGACAAGTCTCCAGTAACATTTAGCAGCAGTTCTGTCGTAAATAAATTTCTGCCTCCCAGCTAATTAAAAACGGCATAAAAAAGATGCGAGTGAAATTAAAAAACCATGTAAAACTGCATAAAACCTCTTCGGATCTGTCCTGCATTATCTATCACCACATAGGCATCTATATCGAGCAGCCAGTTCTTGCTGGAAATCAACACTCCACGACCCTGTCCATGAGGTGGTCGTCCTCGCAATGCGCTTGCAGTCTTGCAGACTCGCACCCGATCGATCTCGCGCTTCGTCTCCTGGCCTGATCAGCTTCAACAACGCCGGCAGCCTCTGAACGTGAGGTCGTGGCTCCACTTCTAGTTGGGAGGGTGACAAGGTGACAACCTAAGCAACGCCCCGACCCCATCTCCTCTGATCTGTGCCCAGACGCCATCGGCCATCCACATAGCTGTATCCACTGCTACAATGACCATCCACTGTATTAATTGTATTTTTTTGACGTAAAATGGCAGTATTACAGGTTCGGTTGCATTAAGAAGAAGAGGAAGCAGTCTTACAGGTTCCACGAGTGGGCCGAAGCTAACACGAAATAAAGTCCCAAAAGATAACAAGTTCTACAGGGCTAGCCAACAAGCTGGCTAGAACAGACGAACAGTTGCTAAAACGAAACAGACTCAGAGATGAAGAATTCAACCGATGGCCATTAGTTCCGGTTGTTGATGCTCTGAACTTGTAGTTCCTCCATGAGGCCTTTTTTTTTTGCGAACCTCCATGGGCCCTATGATACATGTTGTCGATCTCTTCTTTTGCCAGCACTGCGACATGCATTTCTGGGCTGCACTTCGTCTCTAAAACTCGCCGGTTCCTTTCCTTCCAGACATTCCACCACGTGTAGACGCCGATCAGTAGCCTCCTCCTCTCTTGAGGCATGCCTTTTAGAGCAACCACAATGTACTCAAAAAGTAGTTCATAAGGAATAAAAAAGGTTATATGTATGTAGTCAAAGCAAAAGTGATCTATAAGCTTATGGATTAGCTATACTGAATAAAAAAAGATTTTTGTCTCTCTCTCCTCTCTTGCCTTCATGCACACCAGCAAGGGTGAAGGATTGGTGGGACCCAGTTTGCTTTTTATATCTACTATGGACTCTATTCTTTACTTCACCATTGTGCAGTTTTCAACAACTAAAGCCTACTGACAAAAGGCCCACTCCTATTGACCACTTGGTCCATAAACATTGCTGTTGCCCTTACTACTTCGTGAAGCCAAACCGCAAGCCATTGGCCGGCTGGTGTGACCATCCACCATAGACTTGCAGACTTGCAGCCAATGTTCCTCTTGTGGGACGTGTTAACTGTTGTTGCAATGTTCCTCTTGTGGGACGTGTCAACTGAGGTTGCCTCTTTTTCTTGGTACGTTGAATCTGTTGATGTGATTACATGTCAGTGGAGACATTGTTGGAAAGACGGAAAGGATGGCCAAGGGCGCCACAGGTTCAACATACACGCACAATGACAAAAAGCGTAAATAGACATCAAACATGTCATTTTGAATCTAGAACCTGTCAAGATACTCTATTTGGGTAAGCAATGACAGGTAAACTCGATGATGCACTCTTATATCCGATGTTTATTCTGAGTTATTATACAAAGACTTGAATACACTGTTCAAACATATCGCTTCTTGGAGGGGTATGATTGATCATTTGCTCGAGCCCTGAAGGCACTGTATTTCGATCACTTCATGAACACTCGGAACCTATATTCTTCTTGAAGCACCTAGTAAATACTACAGTGAAAACGTTTCTGCCTATTTATTTGTTGCTAGATTTTTTTATGTAAACCATATGAGTCTGCCAATATGGTCTCATTTGCTAGAAATCTTTGACAATGTTGCCTGAAACTGAAATGTTACTTTCCAGAAACTGCAAACCCTGCGATTCAAGCTTGATAATGAGAAATATCTGTTCCTTGCCCTAGAATTAATATGTTCTTTTTGTTTGACTGACAATCAATGTGTCATTCACTGATTACTTTTCTAGTATTTATGTATTGAAGGCATCATGTATAATAATGACAAAGTCATTTTTTAATAAAAAATGCTCGATATTGGTGTAAAGTATTTCACAGTTAATTTCTGTTATATTACCACTCAGATCCATTGTGTTTATTGCCACGTTGCAAAAGAAAAATGGTCTTACCGGTCCAGGAAAGGATAATCGATGTGGTGAAAGCTGACAAGTGGAAATGAGAAACATCATAGTTAAAATATTACACACTGCATGGAAATTATATATTTTTCATGTATGGATCGTCTTAAACATTAAGTTTAATATTTGCACTGTGTGAGAAGCAGAAAATAATAATATGAGAGGCCAACATTTTTTGACCGTACTCGGCACGTTACTAGTGATCTTTCATGTATTATTTGTTTCTAATAATGGATGGGGTATTGCAAGGGCATATTTTTGACATTTTTTGTTGGCACCATGTTACATTATGCCAAATGCGTATGTGTATTCTTCATCAATGAAGTAAACTATTCATTGGCTAGCAGGGAAGGAGAATTGGAGAAGGGGTGGCAGGCCTTCTAGCTGCCATGCCCCCTCTCCTCCAACTATCAGTGACCACTCCCCAGTCCCAATCAACCTCAGCCTGATGCCAGTTCCTCACACTAACCCAACATCCACCATCTTGGCCGTGTCACTCGTGTCTCTATGTATGTCGCCAGTCGTAGATATGTATTTGATAGCAGACCTATATCTTTTTCCCATGGGTTTTCTGATTCTGACATGCTTAAATGGAAAAGGTCGACTGATGGGTTTTCAGGATTGAACATTCAAATTCCCTTGAATATAGAACCAGGAGGACAACATCGTGAAGAGAGCATGTAATTTGCAGAAGTTTTAATATTGAAGTTCTGGAGAAGTATAGCCCACTATATGGGTTTAAACATTTACAGTTCAACTAACTCTCACTTGAGGTAAACCTGGCCACAGTATGATTTTTACAAATAGTCACACTGATACTAGCTAGAATTTACGACTCCATAATGAAAGTATATAAATGTATATGTGATTCCAAGTACACTTTTCATTCAGAAACTATTCAATAGCTCTTATTATCGGCAACATGCCACTCCACTAATAATAACACATATATGTTTACCACTATCTTATAGTTCCAATAACACAAAATACAACATCAGAAAGAGGGCATATAATTTAATACTAGTTCCAAATAACTCATGATACGACTTCACAGAAAAGGGCAGAAATTTATGCGCACACACACGAATAGCCCAGTTCAGGAAACAAGGAATAAGCTGTGCTCTTGACTAAATTTTTCACAAACAAAGAATCAGAAAACCAAATTTTTTTTAAAAAATATAAAACTTGTCACAAAACTATTTTCAGAAAAAACTTTCAATGAAATTATGCAATAAAAAAAAATCATACAATCATGTATCAGGCAACCGGTTGTTTGTAACAAGTCATAACTCCACATACTTTGTGAGTTATTTTTGATGGAACTTGGTCTAATTTGACTTCAATTAGGCTGATGGTCATACTTCGTAAGGCTCCATCTGCTAGTAGAGTATCATGCATGTAGTTTCATAGTACAGTATCATGCATGTAGTTTCATAGATTCTGCATACGCTTCTGCAAATACTTATATTATGTCATAAGCCATAATATATTTTGATTGGAAAGGTTTATTAATAACATAAAAAAATTTGCACCAAGTTTGCATATGCTTATCTATTGACAACAGAAAGGGACCTCAATCTTTTGGAGATACCCCTTTTCAGTGTTATGAGTTATCCATTTTAATTGCAAGAATTTGACCTGTCTTCAAATCAGGAGAAAACAAAAAGGATCATTGCTGCCTCTTTGAAGATACCTTAAGTTTTCTAATACATTATGACATCAGAAAAGGTAACGTAGAACACACATGTTAAATTTGTTTGAATAGAAGTTGACCATGTCAAAATACCCTCATATGACTGATCTATTTCTGTTGTATGTCAGAAAAAAATTACTACCTTCAACTCCTATTAAATCCATATAGATTCCAAGGTCCATAAAATATCAGAACACTAAAGCATGTAGATAGGTCTAGTGGCAAACTAGAATAATTGGGCGTAGGCTACACGATCAAGAAAGCAAAATAATTTGGAGAACTTTGAAGATCTTCAATATCCCCATTATGCATGGGCTTAGAACATTTAGATTTCCGCTAACTCTCACTTGATATAAGTACAATCAAAGTTATTAGAAACAGTGAACCTTAGAATATAATTTAGACTTTCATAATTAAACAGTGAACCTTAGAATATAATTCCAGGTACACTTTTCGTGAAGAAACAATTCGCTAGCTCATAATCTCAATTATGATTACATACAACTCCATTAATAGTAGATACGTTTTACTCCACTACCTAATAGTTCCAATTAACTCATCATATGGAATAAGAACGAGGTTGGATAATTTAATAGTTCTAAATTACTATTGATGCAGCATAATAAAAATGGCAAAAGTTTATGCGTACGTGCTCTCCGACAGCCCAATTCGGGAAAGAACATGATGGATAAATTTACATTAAGCACAAGCCATGGACCACTGAGCTCTATGTGACCCGTGCATCATGCTGGGAAACATGGAACCATGATACTTCAGAAAGTCTCAAGAAAGCATTTTCAGAAACACAGTTGTGCAAAAAAAAAAATAAAATAGTAGGGTACAATCAACTGACACAGGGTGTGCAACAAAAGTTGGAGCTTGTCGATGCTCAATGAGAAAATGGCAGAGCGCGCAGACGGCTGCTAGCAGCCCCGTGGTGTCCTAATTTGGTTGATTTGTTTTGAGGATTGTGCAAGTGATTGATGCTACAATGGAGAAAAGCAAGTGAAACTGCGAGTCTCTAGGGACCATGTAGGGAGACGAGATGAGTGCGAGCCATTTTGCTTGCTAGCGCAGGATCTCAAACGATGGACATGGTAGGAAATTAGTTTGTGTGGTAGTGTAGAAACAATTTTTAGACCAACTTGCAAAATGCGTTGTCTTGCCACTGATTTATAACGATCAATGCATTTGTAATCACTTGTGTGATCTTCAACTATGAGAACTCTAGACATCCGGTAGTTCAGCAGAATAAGGTATAGACAGGGGGATAGCACTACGTACCGCGCCAAAGGTCGGAACGTAAGTGGCAAGTTCATCTCACGATTGACCAGAGAGCTTTTGTATACTAATCTTACGTGCACCTATGCATGTTCCGTTTGTCCATGCAACAATTCTCTCTTCCAAGTGTGAGCATTTTTGGATTTTTCCTTGGCAGTACGTTCGTTGGTCATGAACCAATGTCGTAGCAGGTCCGCCCAACGGCCAGCACTATCTTGTTACAAACATGACGCGCTAGCAAGTGAGAGAAATCCCTGTTACAGCCCTAGTAGAACTAAGAAAAATCTCGACCTCCTGTAACTCATCAATGAGCATCTTTCAGTCAACAACAATGCAAGCTGTGATTGGTTCTCCACGTGATGGTTCAAGTCCTGAACAGTAGCATGTGCGGCAATCTGTTCCAATGGTGATCAGGGACGACAAACACTGGTTCAGTGTTCGGCCTGAAACAACCTCAGCCTAATTCAATTCTTCAGAAAGCGTCACAGCAGAAGAATCTCACCCGAGGAGGATAGATCAGAGTCGTGCTGACTGGAGAGGAATGTGATAGGTCCATCTCACGATCGACCGTAGAGCTTGTGTATATCCTAATAACCATACATGCATCTGTACATGGTGTATTTTTTGATCGATGCCCCGTTATTTCTCTCTTCGAAGTGTGAGCATTTTTATTTCTTTATTTTATTATTTCTTAGACACGACCATGGCTCATGAACATTCTAATGTTTCTCCAAAAAAAAGAAGAACATTCTAATGTGTGCCACATATTATCCAAGTAGCTGATACGAGTAATACAATTGTAACACAGTCAGAAAAAAACGAATCTTATCTTTCTGATTCGCACAAAATCGTTCCAGATTTCTCACCCCTAACACCTTTCCAATTTAGGGCCATAGATCTTTTCCATACGTTCACCCTCCAGGCCGGCTCGTCATTCTCACACCAAGCAAGAGAAAATCCATTCTTTAGCTGCTTTAATCAGTAGGGTTCTCGATCCAGCCATGGATCCTGCTGATATGCTGAAGCTCGCCACTGCCAGCCGCGCCCGCATCGTCCTCTTCGTCCTCGACGAGCTCCTCATCGGTCGCGGCGCATACGACGTCCTCGACGGCCTGTACGCCGAGCTCGCCGCCGACGTCCTGGCGGTGGTGGAGCTGCGCATGAGGGTGCTCTCCAACCGCCTCAAGCGCCTGACGGGGAAAGCGGCGCACGAGGATCCACTCCTGGTGCCGACACCTGCGGTGGCGCCGACGCAGGCTAACCCGCCGCCGGCCGCCGGGGAGCCTGCACTGGCTTCTGCCGTTGATGGTGCGGGCATGGCTGCGCCCGTTTACATGGACGGCGACGAGCCAGTCCTTGGGAGATGGTCGCGGCCACCCTGAAGGATGGGAGTGGCAGCGGCGCGGTGCCGACCGATGAGGACATCGACCGTTATCTGAGGGAGTTCTCCGAGAACATGTAATGTTGCAACGATCGATGTAAAAAAGCTTGGGCATCACATCTCCCAGCCTGCAAAATTAATATTTGAACCTTTGATGTGATGCGCCTGGTCCATTTATGTTTTGTTTGATTTGATTTGATTTTGCTTGCAATTGCATCAATGGTCGGGTCAGGCGGTCTGACTACCTAATCGTCTTTGTATTCCGAAGTATCCTGTTTACAAGTCTACAGTAACATAACGCAGCGATGCAGTTTTAACATAAAACCTCCTAGAAAACACGAGTGCAGAAAAACATGAAATCACGATCAGACGACGACCTAAGCAAGAACCCGTCATTCTCTTCCCTGGAGCCCAGACGCCATCCTCATAGCTGTAGCTCTCTAATGCCTTCTGTAGAATACATGTTGGCAATTCAACTAGATTTGGTATTATAATCAGATTCTTTAACTTACGAGACAGATATGGGTCATAATGCAATCTGGACAATTGGTGATGGGTGTTCAGCTGAACAGCCTGAATAGACTTGACCCAACGTCGCAGCTGTGCCCGTGCTGATCGATACCAAAGTGCCAGCAACATCTCCTTACTACAAGCACGATGTGATAGTACGTGAGCAATCCGTTGAGCAATGAGAAATATTGACCGGCCTCCTGTGGGGCAGCAACGAATATCTTTGCCTCCCTCAACACAAACGCAAGATGTTGATTGGTTCTCCACATGAGAGTTAAGTACTGAACAGATGGTTCCATGACTTTGTTCTTTGTTCCAGAAGCTCGGCCTCTTCAGAAGCGTCACAGCAGCAGAAGCTTGCCCGACAGGGTTGGAATGTGACAAGTCCATCTCAAGGTCGATCATGCATGATCATCTTTTGTCCCCTAATCATCATACGTGCATCTACACACGGTCTATTCATCCATGCAGCATTCCAAGAGTGAAATCTTTTTTTTTTTGGTATTTTTTCTTGACCCGTTCATTGGTCATGATATTTCTTTTGTGTGCCACGTATCCAAAGTTAATTTTTGTACGCGTATCCAGTTGTAAGACAGTCAGAAAACGAATATTTTCTCTTTGATGATTCGCACAAAACCATTTTGAAACCTCATCCCTAAATCCTTTCCATTTTGGGGACTTAACGCCTTTCCATTTTCATCGTTCAAGCCAGCAGCTCCTCTCCGCCGTCCTTCTCACACCAACCAGGAGGAAAAGAAAATCTTTAGCTGTATAGTCCAAGCCATCGTGTCCAATTACATTAGTGTTGATGCGCGTATCCAGTTGTGACACAGTCAGTCACCCCTAACACCTTTCCAGTTTCATCGTCCAGGCCAGCTATATAAACTGAGCCCCTCTCACCGTCCCTCTCACACCAACCAAGAGCTAGCGAAAACACCATTCTTTAGCTACGTAATTAATTAGTAGCGCGTCGAGATGCTGCGCAAGAAGCTCGCCAACATGGAGCTCGCCAAGAGCATCGTCGACAAGGTCTCCGTCGGGCGCCGCCGGAGCCTCGACGATCTGCCCGACGACCTCGCCGCCGAAGTCAAGACGGAGCTGGAGGTGGCGGCGCCGGTGGTGGCTGACACGCCGCCGCTTCTTCTGCCGGCGGTGGAGCCTCAAGCAGCGGATGCGCCGCTCGTGGACATCGACGACTGGGAGCCCATGCATGGAAGCTACCTCCTGAAGATGGTTGCGGCCGTCATGGACGACGGGAGCGGCCACGAGGTCGTGCCTACCGCCGAGGACGTGAAACGTGTCCTGAAGGAGAATGGCCTCTCCAACAACATCTGAAAGGGCTTCGGCTTCTTCAGTTGTCCAGTCATGTAGATCCATCTTAGTTCTGCAGCCTGCGAGCTGCCATCTCATGTAGTAGTTTTTCCATTTCCCCCAAATTCACCAGCCATATTTGCTGGTGATCTCATGTTCTTCAGAACTATTTGCATTTGCAGTACCCTGTTGTTAGTGAATCAATTTACTTTCTGCTGGTTTCTCGAGTTTCAGTTCGATCCACGACCAGATCAACTTCGCTTTTGCTTATTGGAATGTTAGAGGCTTGGGTGTTCTCCAAAAATGTCACGATGCCCATGAAATGAAACTTTCTAATATCACCCCTTTTAAATCAATCACTTTTTCTCCCATCCAATCTGCAACCTCTCATCTCTATCGAATCTGAAGGAGCCTCAGGAGGACTGCTCACGGCTTGGAACTGCAAGAAATTCAAACTCGTCGCTTCCTTTCATAAAACATATCACATCATAACTCATTTTGAATCAGGAACTAACGCATCACTTTCTGGATCACTGATGTTTATGGCCCAAAAGATGACGACATACATGAGACCGGAGTTTTTCCATGAAATAAAAGCTATGGCAGAACAGATTCAGGGTAGATTTTAATGCTGTCAGAACAATGGAAAAGAGAAGCACTCTCAAAAAATCCACTAACGAAAATATATTCAGTGACTTAACCTGGGACCTCACTCGCCTGTTGTAGATACGAAATATACATCACCACCACCTAGTTCTGAGCGAACTGTGGACAGAGTCCTAGAACGTGGTCTTTTGGGAATCTTTGATGCCTAACACTACAGATGTGAGTGTGACCCTTCCTATAACTACTTCTGGCCATTTTATCATCTATGGAGCCTCCATGTTTGCTCCAAGGTCTAGAAATTTCTATATGTTAACCGGGAAAAAAATTACCCACTATTGTGATTATAAAAATATAACAGAAAATACCTCTATATATGTTTTAACATTGACACTATAAAAAACTAACCTGAACCTGCCATATTAGTTGGAGGAAAAAGAAAACAAAAATTATCTATCACTGTTATTATAAAAATAATCTTAAAACACCCTTAAATAATTGCAAAGTCTATTTGCACATCATCACATATGGATCCGACCCTCACGCTATCTCCGTCTTCCCTAATTAGGTATCCATGCCCATCCCAACATACACATAGCTAGGAAACCAAAACATATATTACGTGCTACTCGCTCCGTCCCTAAATATAGAGCTTTCTAACATTCAAACACGAAAAGAGTCAAGATGTTAAAAGACTACCATACCATTCATTTTTACCTCAACTCACCCCTTCACCAACCCCAGAATTTGTCTTATCTGTAAAACGTCCTATATTTAGGGAAAAATTTCAAACTCCAAAACGCTCTATATTAAGGCACGGAGGGAGTAGTAAAAATTAGCAGCATGTGGTGCATCACGCAAGTATCGATGAGGAGAATTTTTACAACAGATTCAAATGGATGCACATCGTCTATTTCTTCATCCGATAGCAACGGCGGAGTTGGAGCTTCGCATGATGGACCTCTCCATCCGCGTGACGCTCCTGATGGCGGTGCCGGAGCCACCGATGGTGCCTCCACTTGCAGCGGAGCCTCATATATATATGGAGCCTCATGCATGCTGCCTTTGCTTCTGTGGCTACTGATGCGCCACCCATGGACATAGACGGCTGGGAGCCTGGCGTCGGAAGCTTCGTCCTAGAGATGGTTGCGGCCATCTTGGACTACGGGAGCAGCCGCGATGTCATGCCTAGCGCTGAGGACGTGGATCGTGTTCTGAACGAACATGATGTCCTGTTCAAGAACATGTGAAATTAAGGACTTCAACCTCAGCTATTGTCATACCCCATTTCTGGAATATGTTTTGCATCCTGTATCAGTCCCTGGATCAGTAGCTGATACGCATAAGAACACAGATATGATAATTAAGAGCATACTTCGAATAGGTAAATAAGTATAATACCTGATATGGGACCTTTAGTTGCGGCACGATATGGATTTATAACTATCCAAGTCTATCCGACCAACTAACGGTGAAGCAGACAGCGGAAGCCCTTGGCCCAAAGCCACAAGCAGACTTGAGAAGTAGAATCGAAAACCAAATCGTCGTCGTCTTCTACGAAGCCTTCTCCTACTAAACCAACATTCGCAAACGCGTGAGTACATAAGATACTCAGCAAGCCCTTTACTACACAAGGGAATGCATACATGCATATTTGGACTTAGCAAGGAACAGGCTATATGGTTTATTTGCAGCAAGCAAGCTTTATGCAGGGTTCACTAAAGCAAGTGAAGGAGTCATAGATAAAACAGAGAGTTGATTGTCAATATTTTAGTTGGTTGGCCCTGGGGAGTATGAAACATTCCCGCCAGTTCCCAAGTTTTAGTTGGGCCTTCTGACCTCAAGGATCATACCGACCCAGCATCCATGCCATCACTTCCAAAACACGGGTCGACTACAACCCACTCACACTCCAAGGGATAAGAGAGGTGGCAAATCCAACGTGCGCCACAATAATGTGTCATATGCCGTGACAACGTCCATCCGGATGAATTTTACACTCTGCAGAGGTTGTACATCTTTTCCCACGAGCTACGCACCCTTTGCAAGGGGGTACGCAACGCTTATTCCATCTCCTCCGAGTAGTCTCACAAGTCCACCACGAAATCACACCCAGGGGCTTGTGACATGAAAAGTCACATAATGGCACAGTACACCTGTAATAGATAGCAGGGTATGTCGTGCTCCTGTAACTAATAGCAGGATCCTGTAACACATAACAGGACATGCGGCACTCCCGTAACTGATAGCGGGTTCCGCGAGCCGGATCACGGGTACGTTTCCCGGATCTTCTCCTGAGCTTCCGTCGCCTCTACTGGCCTCCAGATGGAATTTGCAAGAGTACCAAGAAGGTAGGGTAAGTCCTTCCCATACAGGTTCTGTGGTTGTACGAGAATCATTATGTTAACGGGCGTCAAAACCGGTCCTTATGTGGCCGGGCAACCACCAGATCTCCCACACTAGGGGACTATCATACCATCAACATCTCACTAGTGGCCTTGCCCGCAATCCAACCCATCCCATCATCACCGTCACCAACATCATCATCACCTAACACAGTTGTGCTACTCCCAACCCAAGTATCACACACACACACCACCAAACTCATTTAACACAGTTGTAAAACATATATGTGAGAAGGTGTGGCAATGTAGAAACATTGCGGGGTCCTAAGCATATCTAGTAGCAAGGTGATCGTGCCATCATGGAAATGATGGAACTACCCTAGGGTTATCAAGGTGACAGGTAAACAAGGGTAAACAAGGATTCAGATATTAACGCCTAAGTAATTGGCATCAATATCAATAAGCAAGTAGGATCATAGCTACACAAGCAGTAAAATAACAAGTAATGCATAATACGAGAATAGACCATATAGGTTCATTGCGAAAAGCAGTAGGTTCAATCATGATCAAGGAGAAGTAAAGCTTGCCTGAAAACGCTATCCTAATCTTCCAATACTTGGTCTTCAGATTCTTCTCGGTGTCTTCAAATCTTTCTCCTAAGCTTGCAGCTTCTGACTCGTCCTCGGGCTTGGATTCTTCGACTCGTCCTCGAAGCTTGGAATCTTCTAGATCTTTCTTGAATTCTTCTAGCTTCCTCGAATCTCGTGTAAGCTAGCGCATAGGAACATACCGTATAAACAAACTATGGCAAAAGAAACAAAGATTGAAAAGAGCCAAATAAGATCCGATTAACTCCAATAAGAGCCGATAGAGCACCGAAGAAGGATAAGATACAAATCACGTATGATGCAAAAAGTTTTACTTTAGGAAAGATTTTATTATCTTGAGACTATTAGGAGTGAGGCATCAAGTACTAGGGCTTTTGATGTGGTTGAGGGATGCTAAACACGATGAGAAGTGTATGAGTGTATGTGAAAATGGGGACAGTGTGTGCACGTGTCCTTTGTACCTTTGTGGTACTAAGTCTTTATATAGGTCGTAGCCTATATAAAGGTTCATGCGACACATGTACAAGATGCAAGGTGTGTTACTTAAATTACCTACCTATAGATTATGATATTACCTAACGGTGACCAGCTATTGTATTATCTACTAAATTAATTGCTAAGACTAAGCTACAAGTTATTGGTCATGAGCGGAGCTCATGACGGTGGTACGTGTACGTGATTATGCATGGTATGATGCACGGTTGCAAATAAAATACAACAATTAACCAATAAAGAACAATCTAGCAAAGCAATGGATAATAACTTCAATAAATTCCAATGAAAGACCACATCCAAACAGCATAGTGAAACGATAAAGGTTGGTAACGATAGGTGATAACATTGGATTAAGATTGATTGAGCGATGGTTGAGCTAGGTGAGATAACAAGGGTTGTATACTTTGATATGGAATGATACAATAAGATAGCTTAAGTTCGATGTCTGTAAAAGAGCATTTGTGACATGCGAGATTGGCGACGTATGAGGGATTTAGGGTGAGAGGGATTTAGGGTATTGACGGCTCATAGATTTAATCTAGAACTTCAATATTAGTACCAATGGGTACTACGCATTTTTATGAACGCGTGAGTGCAAGAATCGCTCAAAACGGAGCTACGGTTGAAAAGATATGGGGGTTTAAAGATTGTAGGGGCTCATTTGTAATTACAGCAAGGTACTAGGGACTTATCTGTGAGAACAGAAAAGTTCTAGGGACCTATACGTAATTGAGGAAGTTTAGGGGCCTCAACGTAAAAAGACAAGGACAAAAAGGTAATTACCGAAAGTGTAAGGGTGTTTATGTAAAAAGACAGGACCTAAACAGAAATACTGAAAAGATCAGGGGCTAATATGTAAAAAGCACAGGGTCAGGGGGTATTTTCGGATTTATTTTCTATTGAAAAACCCATGGACCGGGTCCATGGGCTCGGTGGACTGCGGTCCACTGGTCTACGGTGGACCAGACCGATCTGGACCACTGGAGCGGTGATGGACTGCTGAGATGAGGGGGAGGCGGCGCACGGCGGCCGACGGCGACGGGCGCGGCGGCGCATCGCCGGGACTTCGCCGGAGCTAGCCGTTCTGGCGCTCCGGTGGCTCAAATCGAAGGGGAGACGGACCGGGAGAGAGAGAAGGGGAGCGCGAGCTCACCGAGGAGGAGGTCGATGATGCGCGGGGTCGGAGGCGAACCCGCGACGGCGAAAGGCGGCGGCGAGGTGGCTGTGCTCGGCGAGGTGGGGGCTCCGGTGGCGGAGCGGAATGAAGAAGCAGACCGGGAGGCGCGGCGCGTGGACGTGGACCTTGGCGGCAAGGCGTCGTCGAGGGAAGAGGCAGGGACGCGCGGAGGCGGCGGGGCGCGGCGCTCGGCGGCGGCGCGCGGTGAAGCGGGGCGCCCGTGCGTCTGCGGCCAAAGCTCGGTCGCCGAGTTTGCCGGGAAGGTGGAGGGTGGCGTGGATCTGTGCGTTGGACAGAGAAGAGGGAGGAAGGGGGCTCGCCGGCGGCGAATCGGGCGGTGGCCGGCAATGGAGAAGAAAGGGGAAAAGAAGAAATTGAGGCGGCCTGGTGGTTGAAGAGGGGATCTGTGAGCTGGGGAAGTGAGAGGAGCTCGTCGCGCACCCATTTTATAGCAGAGGGGCGAGAGAGGGAGGCCGAGAGCGGGTGGTTCGGTCGCGGCTCCGGTCAAATGGAGTGGGTGCCAATGCGACGGTTGCCAGGGCGAGGAGATGGGCGTCTGCGCGATGACGAGGTGGAGGAGAGGCCACAGAGCGCGGGATGCGACGGGGCGAGGCAGAACTCGCGTGGCGTGGCGTCACCGCGCGTGGGTCACTGGTCGTCGGGGACGGGCGCGGTCCTCGGTCAAGGAGAGAGGAGCGGGGCGCTCGGCCGCGATGGGACGACACGAGGGCAGAGGAGTGGGCGCCCATGACCATGATGCGAGCGCGACGCGGCCACAGAAGGACGGACGTGACGGGACGACGGTTGACGCGAAGCGGCGTCACGACGGCATGGGCGGCGGCATGGCAGGAGGAAGGAGAAGGGGAGGTGCGCCGGCTGGGCCGTGGTGGGCTTCGGCCCGGGGCAAGGGAGAGGGAAAGAGGAAGAGGAGATGGGCTGGGCCGGATAGGGAAGGGGGAAAGGATTCGGCCCGAGGAGATTTAGAGAAAGAAGAGGTTTGTTCTTTTCTGAGATTTAACATGAACTCAAATTTGAATAGAAATTCAAATTTGACAGAGAACAAATTCGAACAAACACTCAAGATAAAACAAGTAAGCCAAAAATGCATATGGTGAAATTTGTGCAAGCATTAATTCAAATTTTGAAATTTGGTTTGGGATTTGATCTACTTTAATTATATTTGTTGGAAATCTGAAAAGGTTCAAACTTTTAGTGAAACTTAAATGAAAGCAAACATTTTGAGCACATGTTTTATTTTTTTTGAAATTTTCATATTCAAACTAAGTTTGAATTATTTTAGTGAATTTTTATTTTGAAAATTCGTGAAGAGGTAAGAGTTGGAAAAAATTTAAATTTGGAGTGATTTTTTATTTCCTTTTTGTTTTGCTTCGAAATTTGGGGTGTTACAGCTCTTCCAGCCTCCGGATGTGCTTCATTGTTGTGCTGCTTGATGCACGCCTATCCGTACCTGTTAAGGCGCATGCATGAACTATTTTATGCTTTGCTTTATTTGATTTTGTTAGTATCCATGGCCTGACTCCTGAGTCATAGTCATGTTAAGTGTGGAATATATATATATAGTGAATCTTTTTGTGTTTCCAATTATTATTTTATCTCTCCAACTATATGAAGCAGCAATTGTGTCATGAATGCCTGCCGTCCTAGCATGCTTAAAAATTAAGGTATACCCGTCTCCTCAAGAAGGAATATACGTACCGCTTCTGCTACCTTAGATGCAAGGTAGCACGTGCCATTTCTCTCTGCCGTGCTCCCATCTTTCTACTAGACGTGCATGGTGGTTTTTCATGTGGCCGTTCGTGATTAGGGGGCATCGATTTCGAGACGGGTATAATGGTGGTGAAGTTAAGGGGGATTACTTTCAAAAAAAAGGGGATTTGATTTGTGAGTTACAAAAAAAAAACAGAATTGATTTATCAATTATGTGTTGGCTGATTGTAGTATTGTGCATGAGGTAGAAGGTGGGGAAGAGGGCAGCCAGTTCGTCGTCCTTGTGGAGCCCGAGCATGGCTGAGGCACCCCCGCCAGGCCAGTCGATGAACATCGCGCTGGGAAGATCTTTCACTGTCGGTGCCCCGTGCCCGAGTAGGCTGATGGGGACCACTATCTATCAAATATTTCATACTCATGTCACTCCAAATACGATTACATGCATGTCACTCCATTAATAGCGCATATGTTTCACACCACTATCAAATAGTTCGAAATAACTCGTCACATGGCATAAGAATGAGGTCGGATAATAAGAATGAGGTCGGATAATTTAGTAGTTCCAAATAACTCATGATGCAGCATAATAAAAGGGCCAAAATTTATGCGCTCGCTCTCCGATAGCCCTTCGGGAAAGAAAATGATGGATAAATTTCCATTTGAACACAAGCCCATGGATCATTGTATCCCACATGACCCATGCAACATGTTGGGAAACATGGAATCATGTTATGATCTTTTGATAAAACATTTTGTCAAAAATTCTCAAGGAAGTATTTTCAGAAACTTTGTGATGCTCTTTAATTTGAGGATTGTGGAAATGGTTGATTCTACAAGATGAGATTTTGTTAATGCCATTTTGCTTGGTAGCGCAGGCTCTGGCTCAAACGATGGACACGGAGGAAAAAAATGTGTGGGGTTGTAAAAACGAGTTTTGAATCATCAACTAGAAAAATGTGTTCTCTGGCCACTGGTTTCTCACGATCCTGTGGTGGCGCCGGTGGTGGCTGACACGTCGCCCGGTGGCGGGCTGTGTTTCGGTCCACCGCAAAAAATCACCTTTGTAGCGGCAACTTCTTTTTAGTCCGCCGCTACAAATGGCTTCTTTAGCGGCGGACTCAGTTTCAGTCCGCCACTAAAGATTCGTTTTTTAGCGGCGGCCTCCGTTTCCGTCCACCGCAAAAGATGACATCTTTAGCGGCGGTTCCATTGGACCGCCGCTACAAAGGTGATTTGTAGCGACGGAGGCGTAGCGGCGGACCAGCGGAACTGCCGCTATAGTGTGTTACGGTCCGCCGTTGTAGTGCATTTGTGTTGTTGTGCACGCCGCCACTTCTCTGCCGGCGGGGGAGCCTCAAGCCGCGGATGCGCCGCTCGTGGACATCGACGACTGGGAGCCCATGCATGGAAGCTTCCTCCTAGAGATGGTTGCGGCCGTCATGGACGACGGGAGTGGCCGCGAGGTCGTGCCTACTGCCGAGGACGTGAAATGTGTCCTGAAGGAGAATGGCCTCTCCAACAACACCTGAAAGGGCTTCGGCTTCAGCTGTCCCGTCATGTAGATCCATCTTAATTCTGCAGCCTGCGAACTGCCATCTCATGCACTAGTTTTTCCATTTCCCCCAAATTCACCAGCCATATGTGCTGGTGATCTCATGTTTTTCAGAACTATTTGCAGTACCCTGTTCAGTGAATCAATTTACTTTCTGCTGGTTTCTCGAGTTTCAGTTCCATCCACTAGCAGATCAACTTCGTTCTTGTTTATTGGAAAATTAGGGGCTTGGTTGCTCTCCAAAAATGTGACGTCGCCCGTGAAATATTTTTAAAGAAATCCCGCTGATCGACATTGGTTTAATTAATCCATGAAATGAAACTCTCTAATATCACCCCTAAATCAACCACTTTTCTCCCGTCCAATCTGGAACCTCTCATCTCTATCGAATCTGAAGGAGCCTCAGGAGGACTCATCACGGCTTGGAACCCCAAGAAATTCAAACTCATCTCTTCCTTTCATAAAACATATCACATCATAACTCATTTTGAATCAGAAACTAACGCAATGACTTCTGGATCACTAATGTTTTTGGCCCAAAAGATGATGAGACAAGGAGTTTTTCCATGAAATAAAAACTAGTATAGAGAACAGATTCAGGGGAGATTTTAATCATTGGAGATTATAATGCTGTCAGAACAATGGAAGAGAGAAACACTCTCGAAAAATCCACTAAGAGAATCTATTCTGTGACTTAACCTGGGACCTCACTTGCCTATTGTAGATACGAAATATACATGGTCAAATAGTCCTAGAACGTGGTCCTTTGGCCCTCTTTGACGCCTAACAATACAGATGTGACCCTTCGTAGAACTACTTCTACCCATTTTATCATCTAAGGGGCCTCCATTTTCGCTCTAAGATCAAGAAATTTTCACATTAATCGGAGAAAAAAAAGAAAAAAACTACCTGTCATTTCCATTATGAAAAATAACAAAAATAAACCTATATATGTTTTAAAATTGGAGATGTCTCCTTCTCAGGTGACTGAGATTTTGCTAATCTCTTAGTTACTTTTTTCAGCCGTTGGATTTTGATACTACCACCCAAAAAATTCATTCACTTGTGTAAAAAAATGTTCGTTGAAAAAACTAAATTGTTCCACCTAAGAACTAACTGTTCCATCAGTACATTTACTTTGTTCTAGCAGTACAGTTTCTTTGTTCCAGCAGTTCAGTTTCATTGTTCTAAAAATGTGACAGAGATATACGAAATCTCAGTCACCTTAGAACTAGCAAATCCTTTTAAAAAACTAACCTGAATCTACCATATTAATTAGAGAAAAAAGAAAACAAAAATTTACCCATCACTGTCATTATAAAAATAATCTTGAAACACCCTTAAATAATTGCAAAGTCTATTTGCTCATCATCACCTATATATGGATCCGACCCTCACATATCTACCTCTTCCCTAATTAGGTATCCATGCCGATCCCAATTTACAAGCACATCTTAGCTAGCAACCCAAAACAGATCTTACGAGTAAATCAAGCAGCCTGTGGTGCATCGCGCAAGCATGGATGAGGAGAATTTTTACAATATACTCAAATGGATGCACATAATCCTTTTTCTTCATCCGATAGCAACAGCGGAGCTGGAGCTTCGCATGATATGGACCTCTCCAACTGCATGAGGCTCCTGATGATGGCGCCGGAGCCACCGATGGGTGCCTCCTGCGGTGGAGCCTCATGCTGCCTTTGCTGCTGCGGCTGCTAATGTGCCACCCATGGACATAGACGGCTGGGAGCCCGCCGGTGGAAGCTTCGTCCTGGAGATGGTTGCGGCCATCTTGGACGACGGGAGCAGCTGCGACGTCATGCCTATAGCGCTGAGGACGTACGTGGATCGTGTTCTGAAGGAGCATGATGTCCTGTTCAAGAACATGTGAAAGGACTTCAACCTCAGCTCTTTCAGCCTCCGGATGTGCTTCGATGTACGCGCTGCTTGATGCACGCCTACCTGTACCTGTTCAGGCGCAAGACTGAACTATTTTATGCTTTGCTTTATTTGATTTTGTTAGTATCCATGGTCTGACTTCTGAGTCATAGTCATGTTAAGTGTGGAATATATATTGAATCTTTTGGTGTTCCTAATTATTATTTTATCTCTCTCCAACTGTATATGTGAAGCAGCAATTGTGTCATGAATGCCTGCCGTCCTAGCATGCTTAAAAATTAAGGTATGCCCGTCTCCTCAAGAAGGAATACCACTTCTGCTCCCTTGGATGCAAGGTAGCACGTGCCATTTCTCTCTGCCGTGCTCCCATCTTTCTGCTAGACGTGCATGGTGGTTTTTTATGTGGCCGCGCGTGAAGTTAAGGGGATTTGATTTGTGAGTTCCAAAAAAATATAATTGATTTAATTATGGGTTGGTTGATTGTAGTATTGTGCATGAGGTAGGAGAAGGTGGGGAAGAGGGCAGCCAGTTTGTCATCCCTGCGGAGCCCGAGCACGACTGAGGCACCCCCGCCAGGCCAGTTGGTGAACGTCGCGCTGCGAAGACCTTTCACTATGGCGGTGCCCCGTGCCCGAGTAGGCTGATGGGGACCACTATTAATCAAATATTTCATACTCATGTCACTCCAAATACGATTACATGCATGTCACCCCATTAATAGCGCATATGTTTCACACCACTATCAAATAGTTCGAAATAACTCATCACATGGCATAAGAATGAGGTCGGATAATTTAGTAGTTCCAAATAACTCATGATGCAGCATAATAAAAGGGCCAAAATTTATGCGCGCGCTCTCGGACAGCCCTTTGGGAAAGAAAATGATGGATAAATTTCCATTTGAACACAAGACCTACATGACCCATGCATCATGTTGGGAAACATGGAATCATGTTATGCTCTTTTGATAAAATATTTTGTCAAAAATACTGAAGGAAGAATTTTCAGAAACATATGATGCTCTTATAGAGGATTGTGCAAATGGTGATTCTACAAGATGAGCTTGTGAGTGCCATTTTTCTTGGTAGCACAGCTTCTGGCTCAAATGATGGACAGGGCAGAAAAGTTTGTGTGGTGTTGTAAAAACGAGTTTTAGATAAACTAGCAAATGTGTTCTCTCGTGCCACTGGTTTCCCACGATCCATACATTTTTGTAATCAACTGCTTTTTTTTTTTGGAAAAAGTCATGCTGATAAGGAAGAATTCCTTATAAGCATCTCCTTACAAGGATGATGCGCTAGTAAGTGAGCAATCCTGTGTTCCAATCCTAAAACTATGAGAACTCTTGACATCCTGTAGGAATAAGCTCACCTGACAGAAGGATACCAGTACTGTGCCAAAGGTCGTGTGTCTGTCAAAAGTTAATCTCATGATCGACCAGAGACTCCAGAGAGCTTTTGTCTCCTAATCTTACGTGCACCTATCGTGGTCTTTTCATCCATGCAACATTTCTCTCTTCCAAGCCAAGTGTGAGCATTTTTTTTTTGGATTTTTCCTTGACACGTTCATTGGTCATGAACCAAGCTCATAGCAGCTCCGCCAAAGTCAAAGCCGAACGGCCAGCAACATCTCCTTACAAGCATGGTCCGCATATGCGATAGCAAGTGGGAGCGATCCTTAATTTTACAGGCCCTAGTAAAACTAAATATGAAAAAACTTGACCTCATGTAAGTCAGTAATGAGCATCTTTGCCTCCGTCAACAACAACGCGAGATGCGATTTGCTCTCCACGTACGTGAGAGTTAAAGACCTGAACACGTTGTACATGGGCAATCTGTTTCAATTGTGATAAGGGACGATAACCACTGTTCGGTACGGTGTTCTACATGCCAGAAGTTCGGCCTCTTCAGAAGCGTCAGCAGAAGAAACTTTCCCTAGTCGCGACAGGTGCGGATATATACCTGGCTCGGGCTACCTGTACGATCTAATGTGTACAAGTCCATCTCACGATCGACCTTAGAATGAACTTATGTCTCCCCTAGTAATCATACGTGCATCTGTACACGGTCTATTATTGATCGATGCACCGTTATTTCTCCCAGCTTCGAAGTGTGACGATTTTTTTTGTCTTGACACGATCTTTTGTCATGAAACATTCTTACGTGTGTCAGTAAATATTGATACTAGCTCGTACGTACCCTGTAACACAGTCAGAAAAAAAAAGGAACCTTATCTCTCTAATTCGCACAACATCGTTCCAGATTTTTCACCCCTAATAGCTTTCCAATTTTACGCCACTGTCATAACTCATTTCCATGTCGAGAGCAGCCAAACCAGCCATAAAACAGGCCCTTCTTCTCGATCCTTCGTCCATCACCACACCGCACCAGCCAAAGAAGATCTAGATCTAGACATTCTTTAGCGCCGCGTAGTAGCTAGGGTTCCGGCACTATGGCTCCTGTGAAGCTCCAGTGGATCGTGAACAAGCAAAAGCGGGAGGCCGCGCTCCGGAGGCGCCGCGCCACGCTGCTCCGGAAAGCCAGGGAGCTTTCCACGATGTGCGACGTCCCGGTGGCCGCCGTGGTGTACGCCGGCCCCAGCGGCGCCGAGCCGGCCGCCACCTGGCCGCCGGCGCCGGCGAATGCCAGGGCCATCCTGGAAAGGTTCGAGGCTCAGCCCTACCTATGTAGAGGCAGCTTGGATCGCGAGGCCTTCCTGCGCGACGGCGTCGAGAAGGCGACCAGGACGTGGGAGAACCTCAAGGCCGGCAACCGCGACCGCGAGGTCACCGTCGTCCTGAACGAGTTCAGCCTCGGCCGCCGCCACAACCTCGACGGTCTCTCCCCCGAGCTCGCCGCCGCCGTCATGTCCGTGCTGGAAAAGCGCGCGAGGACCATCTCCTGGGTCCTCATGTCTCCGACCTCCTCCCAAGCCCCAGCACCGGCGGCGGCCGGGGAAGCTGCAGTCGTGCCGGTGGCGCAGGAGCCACCTGTGGTGCCTCCGACTGCGATGGCGCTGGTGGTGGCTGACGCGGCGCTTGTGTCTCCGCTTGAGGCGGATGTGGACAGTATTCTGAAGGAATACGGTTTCTACGATTCGGTGTAGATGTCTTTGTCATACATGTATCTTTGAGTTTTTTTTCCATCAGTTGTAAGCTAGAGTCCTAAGTTCAGAATCGTGTCAATGCATGGAGCTGTAGTCCTTAGACTAGGCTCTGTTTATCTATATGTATTCCGAATGTTTTATTATTCAACTTTTGTAGTCATCTCTCAAGAATGGACTAGGTTTTCATGAACGAGACATTTTCAAATTTCAATATTTTTTGTTTCTTTCTTGGTGTACTCCCAGAAATCTGTTTATAGGTTCACTACTGGCTAAGTTATTATTATCATCAATTTAAAACGGGTGTGTACATCACTACATCCCCCCAATCTGATTTCCGGTAGTGCAAGGGGTCTAGAGGCTGGAACCTTGGTTTCGATTATCCAAAAAAAAAAATCAATTTCCCCGCTCCAATATATGAATTTGTTTTTTTTAATCTTTTGGGGTCTAGGAGCTTCATTCCTCAAAAGTAGAAGAACAATCATCCGACAAGCATTCTTGTACTGGAAGAGCGCGCTGCCTCAGCGAGCCATACACACCTCCAACGCAGGTACTTGAGGCTTGTTGTACATGTGCGCTGCCTTATTACAACAGCGAAAGAAAATTATATGAATCTGGTTTGTTTTCACCGCTTATAGCATATGCACCCAGCCTTCATATTAATTTACCACAAAGGTTGCTAGTAATCTTAGGGACAATCTGTGAATGTTCTACGCGCATAAATATTTCATATTGGTCCAATACAACGAAACGTTAACAACATTGTAATTCAGATGTATTACCTTAGTAGTTTTACGCTACCAGCAAAAGGGAATTTCAATATAGTTTGCAGCTATAAGCAAGGTGCCACTCTTTGTGTCCGTAGGCAATGGATCTGCATTTGCCCTGCCAGAATAAAAGATCCAACAGTCAGAACTACGACTACCACAGATAATATAGTATTACTATATCAGGCCTCCAGGAAAACATACAAGTACAAAACCACACTTTCATCTTTTGCCGTTTCAAATCTCGATTCGCAGGTCGACCTGCCCACATCTGTCTGCACATTTGTAAGATCCCAACTCAAACATTTTCTTTCTTCATATTTTAGATTTTAGACAATGTATGACATTTATTTATTTTCGAATGTATGGATCATCTTATACATCATGTTTATTTGGACTACGTGAGAAACACAAAAAAATACGATTTTTTTCTACATTGCATTGGGTTCTTGCTGGAGCAGGATATTTTGTTTCGAACTATGGTGTTGTGACATCATTTTACATTGAAGCAAACCCCTGAGGTCTACTTTTCATTAGTGGAGTAAACTGTTCATAGTTTAATGGCACAATAACAATTGGAGAAATAAGTTAGCAAGTTCTTTGAAAGCACACACAATGCCTCTTTAAAGTAGAGGTCCAGTTTGACTTCGTTTACCAGTTTTTTCTTCCCATGCTAAGAAATGGGCTGTCATAATGTGATGAGCTTCTATGTCATCGACTATGCATATATATCCCCTAGAACAATTTATGCCATGCCATAAGCTGTACTATATTTTGTTAAGTATTAATATTAATAAGACTAACTGAACTTGCAATGAGTTAACATGGGAGCCCTTTAGCGGACACTTGGGCTACGAAATAAAACAAGTGTTGCCTCTGAAATGAAGAAACAAAAAGATTGCCACGTCTTGAATGATACATTAAGCACTTTCCCCATAATTTGTCCGGTTGAAAAAAGAAACATATAGCCTGCAGATTAAGTACATATATGACATACATTAAATTAAAGAGGTAGAAAAAAAATATCCTGCACAAAAAGAAAGAAATTCACATGCATGACATAAAATTGCAGAACTTTCACATAAAACTTTGTTTTGAAAATACAAAACAAAGAAAAGGTGGTTTGCAGCTTCAAAAAACACTTAACAGATAATTAGTATTAGAATCAGACTTGAAGAAAATGGAATCATCTTTGAATCATTTCTCCTTGAAATAACTCACAAGCATATTTTCCTCCAAAATTCATAATATCTACATTTAGGGTTGTCTAATGACAATAGAATATTTATCATATGCAGGTAAAAGGGTAATCCCTAGTCATGTCCAAATATGGACGGCACTGCCCATTTGGCATTGGGACACGGCGCTCGCGCACCTCCCCACTCGAGCTAGGGTCGAGGCAGTAGTGGTGGACCACGTACGTGCCGGACTTCCAACTAACCTGCAGCCGCTGTGTCGCCCAATCGTCTTACGGTTCCAAAGCGGCTCAAGATTATTATGGATGAATGCCAGAATGTATGCTAGTTGAACTAGGCACCACGTGTAAACATCACGTCACAAGCTAAACACACTAGTCCATGTATGTCTATTAGAAAATGGAAAGAAAAAAAATGTGAAGTTAAAAAAAATATTATGTTCATAAAACAAATTATTCAGGTAGCTAGAACAAATAAGTTGTTCCAACTTTTTTTGTTCTCTAAATGCTTCATTAAGCAGACTAAATGTTTCGGCTCTAAATAAATTGTTCCAACATGTGAAAATAGATGTTCCATCATGTAGAACAAGATGTTCCCGTTCCAAGGAAAAATGTTCTTGCATGTATCAAATGTTCCGTCAAAGTAGAACAAATGTTTCAGCTTTTTATGATATATTGTTCCAGCTCTATAAAAAAATTGTTCCAGCATGTGAAAACAAATGTTAAGTGGAATAAAATGTTCCCGCTTCTAAGCAAATTGTTCCTGCATATATATAAGCAGATGTTCCATCAAGAAGAATAGGATGTTTCGGTCAAAAAAAGTAGAATAGGATGTTCTAGCTTTAAAGAATTGTGACAACATGTGTCTATACATAGACACCGAACAAAAGATACAAAAAAAAAAAGAAGGAGAGCAGTTAAGAAAAGAACAATACACACAGGCCCAAGTAGGCATCTGTTCCACACAGAAAAACGTAGGTTGCATCTGTGCGCGTCGACCCTATTCGCAATCAGTGGCGGACAAAGGGCAAAATTCAATATGGGCTGAACTTCATGCATTTCTTCTTCTTCTTTGCTCCTCTCCCTATTTTTCTTCATCCTCTCCTCCTAACTCCAACCAAATTGGGGGGGGGGGGGGGGGGGGGGGGGGGGGCGCTACGGGCTGCCAGCCCCTTGTAGTGGCCCCATGGCCGGTGAGAATCCTATGCGTCTATTGTGCATGTTCCTCACGTCGTGCGTGCACGACCAAGCTACCTGTCGACATTGGGCCTGGAAAAAGAAGCAAGCCCATTTAAACAGGTGGTCATGTAACAACCCAAAGGTGCACGAGACACGTCAGGGGCTAGTGTATGTCGGCCCGATGACTCTCCCGGGGGGGGGGGGGGCGCATGGCACGGCCTGACATGTGCTAATCGTGTCAGACCGGGCCAGCCCAATAGGCATGATGGGCCAAGCTACAATGATAGACCATTGACTCTATGTATTTGTGTTTTAGTGTTAAAATGATGCAAAATGGTGGGGAAGAGGGGATTATTTGAACCTAAAACCTCAGGGTCTTAAAATTTGATGGGCCATGCCGTGCCGTGCTAATTCGTCCAGTGCCGGACGACACAATACTTGATGGGCCGGGCCAAAATGGCCATGCTTCATGGCCTCCTATTTCGCAGACACCTGTGGTGCCTCTGCTTGAGATGGCGTCGGCGGCGGTGGCTGCCACACAGGTTTATGCTGCCGGCGGTGGAGGAACCTCATGCAGCCGCAGCTGGTGGGGGTGTAGATGCACCCGTGGATATGGACGCCGAGCTCCTCCGTGAACTCTTCCTCGTGGAGATGGTAAATGCCATCACGGACGACGGGAGTGGCAACACCCTTATCCCTACTCAAGCTGACCTAGACCACATCCCAAGGACTACGGTGCCTACAATCTCGTGTGTAGGTCTCGAACTCATGTCGATCAGAGTTCTGAGTCCTACATGAATGTTTGAGTTCAATTACAACAATTGTCAAGAGTCCTAAATTCAGAGGTGTATCAATCGAGTTATAGTCCTTATACTAGGCTCTATCTATCAATATGTAGTTCAGAATGTTTTATCCATCTTTTTTTTCTCTTTTATTCTGTTTTTCTCTCTACAATGGACTGGGTCTCCATGAGCGAGACATTTTCGAATAATTTTGTTATTTTTTTGGTTACATTCACATCAAACGATGAGGAGTGCACCAAGAAAATTGTTCATAGGCTAACTCTAGTGACTAAGTTATTGTCCTCGATCTATGAATTAAATCAACATGATATCAAATTCCCAGGTCCAATATACGAACTTGTTCCCTTCTTCTTCTTCTTTGAGTTCAAAGAGGTTTGAGTACAATCAACCGACAAGCATTCTTGTACTGAAAGAGTTGCCTCAGAGAACCACAGACACAACTAACTAGGTACATGAAAAACAATAAAACTTCTTCGGATATGTCTAGCACACATACGGCACCATCCTCACTGCCTAATATGTGGCGATCTATGGAACAGACAGTAGCTCGAGGCAGTGACTCTAACATCCACGATCACATACATGGATTCTCGTTTGTGTACGTCGTCGTCACCCGCACTAATATCGGCGATGGCGTCCTCAACTTCCTCCTCCTCATCTCCCGCTTACTCGTCCTCACAACCTCCCTCAGCCTCCTCCTTGTACCCACTAGACCAATGTTCCACTCCTCGCCTGAGGAGGAGATGGATAACACTCCTCACCGTAGCCATCGGATGGAGTCGGACCACTCATCATCCTCCGCTCTCGCCGTTAAACCACGCCGGGCTCCTCACCATCGGTGACGCACAACTAACTAGGGTTATTCCACCTCTCCCGCTCGTGAGAGAGGAGACAGGAGGAGAGGGAGAAATATGAGTGGTAACTCTGGCCACCATGGTGCGGTCTCTCACTCACAGGCGTCTTCCTGCGTAGGGCGTGTGAATAATTTGAGAAAAAAAAAACATATGTGAGGAGGTTTTGTCATGAATACTCCCCTCAACCAAGCTTAAAACCTCCTGAAAAATTAAAGTGAGAAAATATGAAAAACACTAAAATTAACTTCTTCGGATATGTCTAGCACACATATGTCGCCACCCTCGCTGCTCAATATGTGGGGATCTATGGAACAGCCAGTAGCCTGAGGCTGGTTAATAATATAAGATCATTTTTTTCTGAATGTTAGTTGGCCATGAACATTCTTCTGTGTGCCACATTCCCTAGTAAATGTTGACATAGGCATCCAGTGGTGACAGTCAAAGAAAGACCTTTGCTCATGATTATTCTTACATCTTCCACGTATGCAAGTAAATGTTGATACTTGTACCAGTTTTAACCAAGTCAGAAAAAACGAATCTTATCTTTCTGATTCGTACAAAATCGTTCCAGATTTCTCATCCCTAACACCTTTCCAATTTAGCTAGTCGTAACTCATTTCCACGTAGAGCTGCGATAACAAGCCCTTTTCCTTTGTCCATCACCACACCACCCCGAAGAAGATCTAGAAAAATCAAAAACACATTCTTTAGCGCCGTGCAATAGCTAGGGTTCCCTTGCTGTTGGCACACATAAGGAAATGTCTAGCACACATACGAAAACCCAAAGAAGATCTAGAAAAAACCAAAAACACTTCTTCGGATATGTCTAGCACACATAAGTATGGTGCCACCCTTGCTGCTTAATATGTGGGGATCTATGGTATAGATAGTAGCCCGAGGCTGCTTAATATGTGAACATTTTTTTTCCTAACATCCTAGTATCCAGCGCGTGGTGACACAGTCAGACAGGAAAGAAATCCTTTTCGATTCGCACAAAATCATTTTGTGCTAATCTCTTATATCTCACCCCTATCACCTTTCCATTTGGATCGTCCAGGCCAGCTATAAACTGAGCCCTTCTGCCCCATCTGCCCCGTCTCCTCACACCAAACCAAGAGGAAACACCATTCTTTAGCTGTATATAGTTATTAAGTGGGGTTTAATTTTTGATCCATCCATGGCTTCTTGTGGGAAGGTTAGGCTCCAGTGGGTCGCTGACAGGAGGGTGCGGCTGAAGACGTTCCTGAAGTGTCACCGCACCCTGCTGGAGAGGGCGCGCGACCTTTCCACGATGTGCAACGTCCGGTATATAGCTGTGTCAAAGAAGAATAGTTAGGGCAGAGAAACCCTGGACTCATGACATCACACACACACACACACACACAGGAGCTATGCATGCCTGTCTGTTACTACATCCATGTGGACAACCTGACCCATTAGCTAGCTTCTTTGTACTAGGGCTACCAGCAAGGGAAGACCTCGGGCCCGGCTGAGAAATTTAAGGCCTGCTTGCATATACTCCCTCTGTTCGTTTTTACATGTCGTTTTGGCGTCCTCCGTTTTTCTCCTGTTAGATGTCGTTCTCAGCTTTCGAAACACCTTTTTCTGCCATTCTCTCTCTCATCTGAGCTGCAGAGGCTGCAGAACCTTGTCTCCTCCTCACAGTCTCTCTCCTGCACACAACCCAAAGCACATGCACTGCTGCTGCTGGCACAAACCATGAGGGGTAGAAGGGCCTCCTTGGTTTCTCCCCACAACCCCAGAATGACATGTATAAATGAATAGAGGGAGTATATTGTATGCATTGGTAACCATCATAGGTGGTCGAGCAAAGCACAGCACGTTGTCTGTACTGAATTTATTTACGACCCCTTCTTTCTATGGAACGCTCCAGTTCCAGGGCATCATACGCGTTTGAGGTGCCTAGCTACTACATTGGCGGCACACATTGTCTCAAAACGTGAGTTTACTAGCTAGTCCAAAACTGCTGTCCTCCGCCGGCCACCGGCAGTTGGATCTTTTCTATGGTAATCGGCCTGCCGCTTTGCAGCAAGCTGCCCAGGACGGACACTTCCTCGGGGAAGTCTGTAGGTAGAATATGCCTCGCGTTAAGTGCATGCAGCTTCCTGTTGATTGATCGTGCATTTCTTTCTGGAAGAAAAATAGGTCGACGACAAAGATGACCGGCTTGAAGGATATGCTCCGCCGAGACGCTGAGCGCGCCCCGCTGGCGTGACTACATCTCCTCTGAAGCTTAACTTCTTCGAGGAATGCCCAGAGCACCCGGGTACCAGCCACGCCGCGCAGCTGCGGCCGTAGTGTGAGATCTTGAGGACATTGTTAAGAGGTAATTATGATTAACCTAGCAGCCAATAATCTGACACGTGTGTTCGGTGCAGATCAGGAGGTCGTCTAAGCACAATGTTGTCAAGGTGAGGGACATGGAGGCGTTACTGGATGCCGGGGGAGGTGCAGCCATACCTTCACAACAGCGACCTGGTCGTGTTCCTGAACTAGTGACACATTGAGGGGAAAGGGAAGGTCGAGGAGTATAAGGTGTGAGCACTACTACAGGGCTCTCCTCAAGAAGGAATACCGCTTCTGCTCCCTTGGATGCAAGGTACGTTCTACATGCCATTTCTCTCTGCTTTGCTCCCCTCGGTCTACTTGCTGTGCATGATGGTTTATGTGGCGGCACGTGGTCAGGGACATAGATTAATTTTGAGGCCAATTCGGGACAGAACATGATGGATACATTTTAATTTGAACACAAGCCCATGGTCCATTGTGCCCTACATGACCCATGCATCATGTTGGCAAACATGGAATCATGTTATGCTCTTTTCATAAAAAAATTTCTCAAAAATATCTCAAGAAAGAATTTTCATAAACATGTTATGGTCTTTTGAGGATTGTGCAATTGGTTGGTTTTTTACAACGGAAAAGAGCATGTGGAACCGCGAGTATATAGCAAACCATGTAGGGAGACGAGATGAGCTTTTGTGCGTGCCATTTTGTTTGATAGCACAGGCTCTGGCTCAAACGATGGACAGGGCAGAAAATTTTTTGTGGGGTTGTAAAAACGAGTTTTCGATCAACTAGCAAATGTGTTCTCTCGCGACTGGTTTCTCGATCCATGCATTTGTAATCACTTGTTTTGTTTGGGCAAAAGTCATGCTGATAAGCGAGCAATCCTTATAAGAATATCCTTACAAAGCATGATGCAGTGGTAAGTGAGCAATCCTGTGTTCAAATCATTAGAACTATGAGAACTTTTGACATCTTGTAGGTGACCAGAAGAATCTCACCCGACACGAGGATATAAGTACTGCACCAAATAGGTGGAATCGTGAGTCTGTCGCAAGTTCATCTCATAAACGACCGAGCTTTTGTCTCCTAATCTTACGTGCACCAATATATGCATCGTCTATTCATCCATGCAACATTTATCTCATTTAAGTGTGAGCATGTTCTGGATTTTTTTTCTTGACCCGGTCATTGGTCATGAACCAAGGTAGCAGCAGTTCCGTCCATTTTAAAATAAATGTTCGACGTATGCAAGTAAATGGATTTGTTTTCCTTGACACGATCTTTGCTCATGATTATTCTCACGTGTTTCACGTATGCAAGTAAATGTTGATACTTGTACCAGTTGTAACACAGTCAGAAAAAACGAATCTTATCTTTCTGATTCGCACAAAATCGTTCCAGATTTCTCACCTCTAACACCTTCCAATTTAGCACCATAGTCGTAACTCATTTCCATGTTGAGCAGTGATAAAACACCAGCCCAAAGAAGATCTAGAAAAAATCAAAAAAAAAATTCTTCAACGCCGTGCAGTAGCTAGGGTTCCCTTGCTGTTGGCACACATACGGATATGTCTAGAACACATACAGATATGCCTAGCACACATACGAAAACCCAAAGAATATCTAGAAAAAATCAAAAACACTTCTTCGGATATGTCTAGCACACGTAAGTACGGCGCCACCCTTGCTGCTTAATATGTGGGCTCTATTGTACAGAAGTAGCCTGAGGATTCTTAATATGTGAACATTTATTTCCTGACACCCTAGTAAATATTGACACGCGTATCCAGCGGTGACACGGTCACAGACAGTAAAGAAATCCTTTTTGATTCGCACAAAATCATTTTGTGCTAATCTCTGATATCTCACCCCTAACACCTTTCCAATTGGATCATCATCCAGGCCAGCTATAAACTGAGCCCCTCTGCCCTGTCTGCCCCGTCCTCCTCACACCAAGAGAAAACACCATTCTTTAGCTGTTTTGATCCATCCATGGCTCCTTGTGGGAAGGTTAGGCTCCAGTGGATCGCCGACAGGAGGGCGCAGCTGAAGACATTCCTGAAGCACCGCCGCACCCTAAAAAATTAAAGTGAGAAAATATGAAAAACTCTAAAACTTCTTCGGATATGTCTAGCACACATACGGCGCAAGTAGCATAAGGCTAGTTAATAATATATGATATTTTTTTCCTGACATGTTCGTTGGCCATGAACTTTCTTCTGTGTGCCACGTGCCCTAGTAAATGTTGATATGCGTAACCAGTGGTGACAGTCATAGACACGATCTTTGCTCCTGATTATTCTTACGTGTTCCACGTATGCAAGTAAATGTTGATACTCGTACCAGTTGTAACACAGTCAGAAAAAACGAAACTTATCTTTCTGATTCGCACAAAACCGTTCCAGATTTCTCACCTCTAAGACCTTCCAATTTAGCGGCATAGTCGTAATTCATTTCCATCTTGAGCAGTGACAAAACAGGCCCTTCTCCTTCATCCATCACCACACCAGCCCAAAGAGATCTAGAAAAAAAATCAAAAACACATTCTACAGCGCCGTGCAGTAGCTAGGGTTCCTTTGCTGTTGGCACACATACCGATATGTCTAGAACACATATGGATATGCCTAGCACAAATACGAAAACCCAAAGAAGATCTAGGAAAAATCAAAAACACTTCTTCGGATATGTCTAGCACACATAAGTACGGCGCCACCCTTGCTGCTTAATATGTGGGATCTATGGTACAGAAGTAGCCTGAGGATGCTTAATAGGTGAACATTTATTTCCTGACATCCTAGTAAATATTGACACGCGTATCCAGCGGTGACACGGTCACAGACAGGAAAGAAATCCTTTTTGATTCGCACAAAATCATTTTGTGCTAATCTCTGATATCTCACCCCTAACACCTTTCCAATTGTATCATCATCCAGGCCAGCTATAAACTGAGCCCCTCTGCCCCGTCCTCCTCACACCAAGAGAAAACACCATTCTTTAGCTGTATATAGTAATTAAGTAGGGTTTAATTTTTGATCCATCCATGGCACCTTGTGGGAAGGTTAGGCTCCAGTGGATCGCCGACAGGAGGGCACAGCTGAAGACGTTCCTGAAGCGCCACCGCACCCTAAAAAATTAAAGTGAGAAAATATGAAAAACACTAAAACTTCTTCGATATGTCTAGCACACATACGGCGCCAGTAGCCTAAGGCTGGTTAATAATATATGATATTTTTTTCTGACATGTTCATTGGCCATGAACATTCTTCTGTGTGCCACGTGCCCTAGTAAATGTTGATATGCGTAACCAGTGGTGACAGTCATAGACACGATCTTTGCTCCTGATTATTCTTACGTGTTCCACGTATGCAAGTAAATGTTGATACTCGTACTAGTTGTAACACAGTCAGAAAAAATGAAACTTATCTTTCTGATTCGCACAAAATCGTTCCAGATTTCTCACCTCTAAGACCTTCCCATTTTGCGCCATAGTCGTAACTCATTTCCATCTTGAGCAGTGACAAAACAGGCCCTCCTTCTCCTTCGTCCATCACCACACCAGCCCAAAGAGATCTAGAAAAAAAAAATCAAAAACACATTATTCAGCGCCGTGCAGTAGCTAGGGTTCCCTTGCTGTTGGCACACATACGGATATGTCTAGAAAACGTACAGATATGCCTAGCACACATACGAAAACCCAAAGAAGATCTAGAAAAACATCAAAAACACTTCTTCGGATATGTCTAGCACACATACGGCGCCACCCTTGCTGCTTAATATGTGGGATCTATGGTACAGAAGTAGCCTGAGGATGCTTAATATGTGAACATTTATTTCCTGACACCCTAGTAAATATTGACACGCGTGTCCAGCGGTGACACGGTCACAGACAGGAAAGAAATCCTTTTTGATTCGCACAAAATTATTTTGTGCTAATCTCTGATATCTCACCCCTAACACCTTTCCAATTGGATCATCATCCAGGCCAGCTATAAACTGAGCCCCTCTGCCCCGTCTGCCCCATCCTCCTCACACCAAGAGAAAACACCATTCTTTAGCTGTATGTAGTAATTTTAAGTAGGGTTTAATTTTTGATCCACCCATGGCACCTTGTGGGAAGGTTAGGCTCCAGTGGATCGCCGACAGGAGGGCACAACTGAAGACGTTCCTGAAGCGCCGCCGCACCCTAAAAAATTAAAGTGAGAAAATATGAAAAACACTAAAACTTCTTCGGATATGTCTAGCGCACACATACGGCGCCAGTAGCCTAAGGCTGGTTAATAATATATGATATTTTTTTCCTGACATGTTCGTTGGCCATGACATTCTTCCGTGTGCCAAGTGCCCTAGTAAATGTTGATATGCGTAATCAGTGGTGACAGTCATAGACACAATCTTTGCTCATGATTATTCTTACGTGTTCCACGTATGCAAGTAAATGTTGATACTTGTACCAGTTGTAACACAGTAAAAAAAAAAAAGAAAACTTATCTTTCTGATTCGCACAAAATCATTCCAAATTTCTCATCCCTAACACCTTTCCGATTTAGCGCCATCGTCGTAACTCATTTCCATGTAGAGCAGCGATAAAACAGGCCCTTCTTCTCCTTCGTCCATCACCACACCAGCCCAAAGAAGATCTAGAAAAATCAAAAACAAATTCTTTAGCGCCGTGCAGTAGCTAGGGTTCCCTTGCTGTTGGCACACATACGGATATGTCTAGCACACATATGAAAACCCAAAGAAGATCGAGAAAAAAATCAAAAACACTTCTTCGGATATGTCTAGCACACATAAGTACGGCGCCACCCTTGCTGCTTAACATGTGGGGATCTATGGTACAGACAAATAGCTTGAGGCTGCATAATATGTGAATATTTTTTTCCTGACACCCTAGTAAATGTTGATACGTGTATCCAGCGGTGACACAGTCACAGACAAGAAAGAAATCCTTATTGATTCCCACAAAATCATTTTGTGCTAATCTCTAATATCTCATCCCATTTTGATCGTCCAGGCCTGAACCCCTCTCACCCATCCTTCTCACACCAACCAAGAGAGACAACACCATTCTTTAGCTGTACAGTAATTAAGTACGGTTTCTGATTCAGCCATGGCTCGTCGTGGGAAGGTTAAGCTCCAGTGGGCCGCCGACAGGAAGTCGCGGCTGAAGACGTTCCAGAAGCGCCGCCGCACCTGCTGGAGAGGACACGTGACCTTTCCATGATGTACAACATCCCAATGGCCGTGGTGGTGTAATGCATCATCCGTAAAGAAACAAGAATCATCGATGCCCATTCCAGAATCAATAGAGTAGTTGTCCGTTATAGGTTTAGGCTTATTTGCTAGATTTGATGCCATTGGTACCTCATGCAATCATATGTTGATGAGCTATATTGTTCTCTGCCCCTAAGGATATCGTAACCCTCTTTGCCTTTGGATGTTTAGGTTGCTTCTAGGTCCAGTGGCATCCTTTTTACCAATACCGCCTTAGGGGTAGACCTAGTCTTTCCTGGAGAACAAGCAGGAACTGCTTGTCCTTTATGGACGTTTCACCCACCACTGGTTTTTGTGGAGATATGCTGACTCCACTGCTGCAAACGGGAATTTTTCGGCACCACCCTTTGCATTCCAACCACTAACTACCATGGATCCCTTGGCAAGTTTCTCAGGAGAACACCAATCAATGGCACTGTGTTGAGAATGCACTCATGCATCCTCTCTCTTGTATCCTTTGCCGAGGAAGCCACTGCTGGTGATGGCGCTGGTTCTGTGCCGGCGACGAGCTCTGCACAGGCTCCTCCACCGGAGTTGGCGAGCATGGTAGCACCGGCAAAGAGTAATCAGGATGGATTGAGCGGCCTCACCTCCAGAACAGATCTCGGCGAAGTCGTCACCTCCAATTCCGGGAAACCAAACACCGAGGAGTAAGTGCTATAACACTATTGTAGTATATATGTTAGAAGTGATACAATCCCATGTATATTAGAAGTCGTCACCTCCAACTCTTAGAATGTACGTTAGACGAACAAAGCATATACCCCGAAGAGGACGTCGTCCACCTGTTAGACATGTATGTTAGAAGTGATACAATCCCACATGTAGAGGTCTTCAGCTTATGTCAATCGAGTCCTAAGTCATACATGTATATGTTTGAGTTTAGTTCCATCAATTCTAAGAGTCCTAAGTTCAATCGAGCTGTAGTCCTTAGACTAGGCTCTATCTATGTATTAACATAAGGTTTAGAGTAATCCTATTGAGCATGTGTGAATGTCGCACCCATTTTCCTCGAAAACAATGTTGCATGCACATACATAATACATATCTGTCCAATTGCAACGAAATTTTTATTTGCTTCATGCGTAACCCCCAACAATGTGACGTTTCGTGTGAAACCTTTCTTAACAGTCCCATTGACATCACTGTCCAGTGTTCCACATGCCAGAAGCTCAGCCTCTTCAGAAAGCTTCACAACAGAACAAGCTGTCCCGAGCCCCTCTCCCTCGTCCTCCTCACATCAACCTAGAGAGAGAGAAAAAAAACTCATTTGTCTTCACCGTGAGAAAATGCGCCTGTATATCGCATTTACGTCGCTCCTCTCGTGAAGCTGCGGAGGTGTCTCCTCCCCATTTATATCTCGGACCTACCTCCCTGTCCAGCACACTTCTAGTACTGTACGACGCGCTCGCTGCCTCACCATGACGAGCCCCCGTTCACGTTCTCCTTCCACCGCCGGTAGTTTTGGGGGCCGCGCCTCCCCTCCGCGCACCCTTGCCGCCGGATTCGTGTCGCCCGCGGGACGTCGTTGCTGGCGACATCGGCCTCGTCGAGGTCCCCATCGCCAGTTCCCAAGCGCATAAGCGTGGCGGCCTCTCTTGCACGGTCGTCTTTTCCGCGCCTCTCCTCGGCTCCTCCGTCGCCGCGGCGCTCGTCTTCCCCGTCTGCAACCTCGACGCGCTCGTCATCCCCGGTCGATACGGGCTAGTCAGGCTCCGATGTTCCTCACGACATTGGCCCGTCTTTCTTCGTCTGCGCGTCCGCTGGAGGGGCACCGATTCCGGTATCCTTTGGTTCAGGTGCCCCCTTTGGCGGAGATGGATAGTCATATCGGCGTGGTGTCGCACTGCCTGTGCATCACCAAAGATGTTGCAAACAACGACGAGGTTAAGAGGAATCTCCACTGCGAGATTCTTCGGAACGAGGGGTTCCCTGGATACAAGTGATCCACTCCACTATGCGCCATCGACTGCATGTTATCTTATTTTTATCTGACCTGAAGTAGCATATGTTCTACTTAAGTAGTAGAGTGGTTGGTTGTGTCATGTGAACTGTTATATGTGAAATGAAGTAGTACTGCTATATGTGATCTTATTTAGATCTGATTGGTTGCGTTGTGTTTCATGTGTTATGTTTTCTATGTGCTGCTATATGTGATCTTATTTAGATCTGATTGGTTGCGTTGTGTTTCATGTGTTATGTTTTCTATGTGCTGGAATGTTTTGTTAATCATGGGATATGAACTGACCTGGGTTGAAACATAGACAGAGGCGAAGCCAGAGAAACAATAGGCCATGTGTGTTGACGGTCCTTAGACCCAGTTTTTGACCGTCAATTAGCTCTATAAATAAGGAAGAACTAACACTTGTTACTTGCATTTTGTTATCAAATAACCTATTTCCACGTGTACCTCTAGATTTGGATGTGCAGGTGGAAAACAGGGATTTCCAGGTGTAAACAAGGCCCAAGGCGACGATTCCAACACGTCCATCAAACGACGCTCGCCGCGGGAATATAATTCAAGGATTAAAGGCCCAGAATCACCCAGAATATCAACTGAGGCCACGCACCTGGAAAAGAGGCTAAAAGGACGAGGGGAGCCAACCTGCCAAAGCCCAGCCCAGGGGGGGCCAGGGCTAGGTCGGCCGACCCCCAACCCTAGGTCGGCCGACCTGACAGGGAGGCCCCCTGGGTCCATCTTTCTAAGGCGGTTTGCAACCGACTTCAGGAGGTCGGTTCCACCTGCAATCAATGCCACCGACCTACGGAACCGCCTCAATTCCACCGCCTTTGAGGGCTATAAATAAAGGGGTACCCCCTCCCCTTGGAAGACACACACACAGAGGCTCATTCCTCCCTCCTCCACACATCCAGAGCTAGGGGCTCTCTAGTTAGGCTTAGGCTGAGTAGTTGGGCTGCCCTTTTGGCTCCCAAGTCCCTTGGAGAGTTTGGGGTATATTCCCTTGTATCCTTTTACTCTCTTTGTAAGACTTATTTCTTTATCAATGGAATATCATCGTTCTTGTAGTAGTTATGTGCTTATGCTAGTTCATCGTTCATCCTTGATCTTGGATGAACGTTCTTCGTTCGTTCATGTTCGTTCATCGTTCGTTCATCGTTCATCGATCGTTCATGATCGTTCATCGTTCGTTCGTCGTTCGTTCATACTCGATCATCGGTTAACGATGATCGTTCTTCATCGTTCATCGTTCGTCGCTCGTTCTTGAGCGACGAACGCTTATGCTTAACGTAGTGCTAGCTTTGATCCTTTGTCTAAGTAATCGCTTGCTAGACCTAGTTGTTCCTTTTGCTTAGTCATCGGGTCCATTGTCTTGCAAGAGTGCTCTAGGTTTATCGCCTTGCGAGGTGCCTCGAGGGATCTAGAGTTGTGGTTAGTTACGCTAGCATGGTGCTAGGGCTTCCTTTCCACCCTTGGATGCGTGTTCGTGCCCCACGGTTTGTAGAGGTAGGCGGCAGGTGGTGACAGCCCTGTCCGTCCCTTGTAATCCTCCACGTTCGGGTATGGCGTAGGAGTATATATGAAATGTCCGGAGATTGGGGCAGACTCTGATCGCTGGATCTCCCGATGATGGCTTGGCAGTAGAACAGCTTAGTCTTGGCTTGTGTGCAGCTTAGGCTATAGGTAGATGCTACGCACGCTACTTGACGATGTACATTAGGAGTAGCAGTTCTTCTTACTTAACCTTAGTCTAGCCTAGAGCCGCCTCTCACCTTTTATCAGAGAGTGGAAATGCCTGCTGTGTGTGTCGCACTATCCTCTATCCATACATTGCCTTACCCCTGTATTTGGATATTGGTTATGATCTATCATTTGTAACACCATGAGTATAAGTACACACTCGTCAACCACGTCTTCCTTTGGGAAAATATAATAACGATACCCTGGAATACTCTCGGGTGAAATGCTACAACGGGTTATCCGTGCGCTTGCGGATTATCTTTTATGATTAAATACTAATAATACATATCTGGCACTCGTTGCTAGTTGTGGATTATTATGTATCCTAAGCAAGTAACTTAACCCCAGGTATTTCTGGCGCCGAACCGGGAATATTCACTCTAGGCCTAACCAGCCTAAGGTGGTTTTTTCTGTTTGGTGTAAGAAATACCAACAAGCATTTCTGGCGCCGTTGCCGGGGAAGACAATTGTTGACAAGTGTATACAATGATTACTCATGATTACACTTGATGTGATTTAACCATTTCCATTACAGGCTAACCTTGATCTGTTTTCTCTCTTTGATGTGAAAACAGGATAGTGTATGCGTGGATTCAACTTGCCGGAAAACTTCGTTGATAATCCAGAGTCGCTTGTAAGGAAAGTCCGACCCCGCGTCGACTCTCCCTCACAAGCAACACTCCCTCCCGACAGACGAACCCACATCATCCGCACCATCATCACTTATTGACATGGCTGATCAAAGGACCCTCCGTGACTACTCTGCTCCCTCCGTTGCCAATGTTCCCGTTGGGCCCAATGTCAACGCCGGTGACGCAGGGTTTGCAGTCAAATCAAGCCTAATCACTATGGTGCAGGCCATTCCCTTTTGTGGAAAGGCCACGGAGGACGCCAACACTCATCTCCAGCAATTCCTTGAGATATGCAACACATCGGCAACCGCCGTAGTCAACCAAGATGCCATTCGACTTCGTTTGTTTCCCCTCTCCCTCCTTGGGAAGGCGAAACAATGGTTCTATGCCAATCGTGCTAGCATTGACACTTGGGACCGCTGTTCTACGCGTTCCTCCTCGCAAAGTTTTTCCCGTTGGGTAAAAACTGCCCTTCGTGGAAGAATATCAAGCTTCCAGCAAGCCAACAATGAAACCATCGCCGAGGCGTGGGATAGGCTCCAAGATTACATATCCGCCTGCCCACACCACGGGATGGAAGAATGGCTCATTCTTCAACATTTCTACAACGGGTTGACACCAACAACCCGTGGACATATGGATGCCGCTGCTGGAGGAGCCTTCTTCTCAATGACCGTTGCTCAAGCTAAAGAACTTATTGAGAAGATGGTCTCCAATCAAGGGTGGAGCGATGAACGTCTCCAACCACGCTCTAAAGGCGTACACCCTATCAAGGAGGTGGACTTATTGTCCGCCAAGCTCGACCTCGTCATGAAGCGCTTGGACGACTTCAACACGCATGGTAGTGTTCGTTCACTTGACTCACGCATCACGTGTGAGGAATGTGGCAACACTGGTCATATGGGGAAGGATTGCCCCAACCATACCCATGAAGAAGCATTCTACATGAACAACAACAATGGGTATCGTCCAAGTGGAGGTCAAGGTTTTAACCAAAACCGCCAATCTTATCAAGGAGGTAATAATTTCTCTAGTTTTAATAATAATCAGCCGTCTTTGAAAGATTTGGTTTATGGCCAAGCTAAAATCAACGAATCAATCAACAAAAAGCTTGCTGCCAATGATCAAAGTTTAGAAAGTTTAAATTCAAAAATAGAAGGTCTTTCTTCCGCTTTCAAAAATCAGTTGAGCTTTAATAAAATGATAGAAACCCAGTTAGCTCAGCTTGCTGCTCTTGTTCCTTCTGCTAAATCAGGGCAGATTCCTGGGCAACCAGAATCTCCCATTGAAAAAGTTAATGTTATCACCACGAGAAGAAAATGTTCTCTCGTAGGACTAACCATGCAGGGGAGAAGGCAAATAGGAGTAGAGAGCTTCTACAATGAAATCTGATCCAGGCTTTCCAGTAATCTCTTGTGCAATCAAGATTCCACTTCGACTATGCACTGTGTGACCTTGGGGCCAGCGTGAGCATTATGCCCAAGGCAATCTTCGAGCAATTAAAGTACAGATTCCTCACACCAACAGCAATGCGGCTACAATTGGCCGACTCATCCTTTCGCTTTCCAATGGGGATTGCGGAGGATGTGCCGGTATTCATAAGAGGCCACACCGGTTCCGGTGAACTTTGTGGTGCTTGACATGGATATTGACAAGGAAACGCCCCTCATCTTGGGACGTCCCTTCCTTAGCACCACAAAGGCCCAAATTGATGTTGGAGTTGGAGAAATCCGCCTCTACATCAATGGGAAGGAGGAGAAGTTCGAGTTCCAACCTCGGAAAGAACAATGCTCGATGATCAAGGTCAAGTATGGGCCAAACACCTCCAACATTCAAGAAGTTGAAGTGACAGCCAGGAAAACGGACAGCCTCATTGCTCTATGGAAGAGCTTGGCAAAGATTGAAAATCCATCGCAGTTTCAACCAAAGAAACCTGCGACCACGAGGCCGGGATTATGGGCCAAGAAACCCGTCCCAAAGTCCGAGAAGCCACCTACACCACCAAAGATGAAACAAGTGTGGCAAGTCAAGGCGCAGCCCTCTACGTCCTCATCTCCAAGGACTGGGTCCGCGCCACCAAGCTAAACCCGTTGGAGAAGTCTTAGCCCGTCGGACTTTAAACGACACGGCCCTGGCCGCCAGGAAAACCGGCATTATCATTCGGTTTGATTCTTTTCTTTTTGAATTTTTCCACCACATTTGCATTTGGATTTCTTTCCAAACCACTTTGCATATTTATTTCCTCCACCAAAAATTTATTTGGATTTTTCCGCCAGCATATTTGAATTTTTCCCTCGCCATGCATTTAAAAATCAAAATTTTCAAAAACACTTTTGCGTTCAAAAAGACTCATCCTTGGATGAAATTTTTGGACCACCCTTGTATCATCATAGAAAAGCCAAAAAATATTTTTGCATGTTGAAATTTTTCATCAACATGTCGATTTTTGATTTTTTTTCGAAAAATTTTGAATTCGAGGCAACTTTTTATTTGGAAATCTTTTTGAGCAAATAATTTTGAGGAGTTTCTGGACATAGCAACCATGGTCATCACCAATATGGCTGTTGGGGGCTATGGGCCGAAGAGGGAAGCAGGTGGGCCCCAGAGGGGGTCGGCCGACCCCACCGATCAGGTCGGCCGACCCATGGGACAACGGCTCCCTCCTACCTTTGCTCCAACGGTCACATGCACCTCCTAACGTTCAAAAACGGCTACTATGGCCGTGTATAAGATGGGGGTGGCCGGCCATTGCTCTCTCCCTCTCACACTCTCATTTCCACTCTCAACACTCTTCACTCCATTGCTCTCAAGTTTTCCTTTGTGCTCATTGAGTTCTTGCCTCAAAATTCTGCAAAAACATTTCTCCTTTGGTTTGCTTTTCAGTTTTGATTTGGTTTGGTTTTCCGAGTTGCGTCTTCTCGCTTGCAAGAACACCGACGGCTTCATCGATTGGTTTTCACTCTCATAACCCGTTCGGAGTTTTCGTTCTTGCGTTCTTGCTCGACCTCGCTGCAGCATGAAGCGCGCTGGCAAGGCCTTCGCCTCGCTGCTCCGGTCCGGGAGCACGGGCTCGGGTTCATCTCGACCTCGCACTCGCGCCCGCACCACCACCGAGCAAGTGTCAAGCCCTCAACATGAAGCCGCAACGGAGGAACAAGCCAACACCGAGCATCGTCTTCTCGTCGACACCGACCTCGACTTGGTGGGCGACGAAGAGATGGGCGCCTACGAAGCTCTCCGACTCCGTACATTTGCTCCTACGCGAGCATTTGATACGGAACTGCTGCAAAAGATTGGTATGGATGCTGAATTTTCTCGAGTATTTAAAGCAATAGGGTGGGATAAGTTTGCAAGTGTAGATGAGCAGGGTTCCCGCTTACTTACACTACAGTTTTTATGCACCCTACGCGTGGTAGATGACGGTATTACCTTTCGGTTTTTCCGGGAGGAATATCATTTGACATGGAAAATCCTTAGTCAATGCCTCGGCTTTAATTCTCGCTGCACCCTTGATGTTGATAGTTCGATCCCGGGTTACTCAAAGTTAGCTTTTTGGCAAAGAATTTCTGCATCTCCTACTTGTGAGAAACCCCGAACTAATCACATTCATCATCCTACCTTGCGCTTGTTGCACATGTGGCTTGGCATTACCTTGTTTCCTAGAAGTGATATTAGGATTGTGCGCGAGGTGATCTGAAAATTCTTTATGCTATGGTTGAGAAAATAAAGATTGCTCCTGTCATGTCCATGATTTCTCAGTGGTTAGAAAATTTTAGAATGACTGGACCGATTGAGTGCACCTCGCTGATTACACGTATTGCTGCGGGTGTTGGTGCTTTGCATGATGCTAATATTGCTTATCTTGATACACCCCGCTCTCTTATCACCAAGGATTATCTTATTCAAGGTCATACACTTAAGCATGGTCCAAATAATTCTCTCATATTTTACTATGTCGGTTATACAAATGAATTCCCGTTACCTAACCGGGAACTTCGTTTGTATGGCTGTAAAAATCTAACCACACCTCTAGAAAAAGAGGAGGCTGCACGCAGGAGTACTTCTTCTCGCAGGAGGACGCGCAGGCCGGAGCCGACCACCGACACCGGGATACCCGCACCGCAGCCCATGGCCTATGCATATGGGCCAAGCTACGGTCACGCCGGGTATGGTCCCGGTGGGTACACCACTCCACCACCATTTGAGGTCGGCGGCTCGTCACAGCAGGGTGCGGGCCAAGCCCAATGGACGCACCACCCCCGCGCGCAATGGGAGGAAATCTCCTCCGATTCGACGTCCTACTCACCACGGGCTGGTGGGCGACGTTCGTCTGCAGCTCGTGATCCATATCTCGAGCAGCAAATGAATGCGCTCACCGAGCAAATGGGACGCATTGAGACTCGAGGAGAGGACGTTGAGTACACTCTCAACCAACACGTCCTGCAGACCCATCAGTGGCAAGAAAACACAAATGCCCAGCTCACCAACCTCACCAACATGACGCAGCAGGGCCAAGCCGATATGTTGGCTTACTTTCGCCACACCGGGTTCGATCCTCGACATCACCCATGAGCAAGAACAAGCTTGGGGGGGATGCCATACCCCCCGCTAAGGTATCATGTATCGCAACTTGTATCTTTTCGTTTCTTTTGTTTGCTTGTTCTTGCACCTCTCATGAAAAATACCAAAAAATGATAAAACTGAAAATAAAATAAAAATGACAAAACTAAAAAGAACAAAAATAGTCTTTAGTGTGGTTTCTAGTTTTTCGTAGTTTCTCTTCATATGCGAGTATGAGTGTTTAGCCTTCCTTATGTTGAGATGATGAATAGTTGCTCTGTTTTATCTCTTGTTTGTACCTAGTCACAACTTAGTGCTCTCCCAAGTTTTGAGACTTTTGGCTTATGCTTACCTAGAACTTGAAACTTGTGGGCTGCATGGTGCTTGATCTAAGTCTAAGTTGTTGTGAGATATGATATGGTACAAATAGGGCTGCTATGATCTTGTTCAAAGTACGACTTGACTTCCGGAGTTTTATTTTACAAAATACAAAAAAATGATAAAGTTCCTCAATGATCAAAATTCCTACCAAAGCCATATGTTGTTCTTACATTGCAAACCCTTACACATATGCTGCTTGTCATTGCATTGAGCTTTATCAAAATTGTGTGACCCTAGTGAGAAGCTTGTCATACTCTCATTGATCAAGATCACGTACACTCCACCTCGCATGCTAAACTTCTACACTGGAAGTTAAGCAATACCACCACACTTTCCACCAAAATAAATACTTCAAAAAAAAATTCATTGTTACCTCTCTCTCAAAATTTATCATCGGAGACATGGCTATGCAAAAGAAAGAAAAAGAATAATCCCCTGCTCATACAAAAGTAGAGCATGATGAAAAAATGGGGAAAGAAAGAAAAATGTTGAGAAAAAGAAAGAAAGAAGGATAGCCATGTTCTCCTCAAAAATTCAAAAAGAGAGAGAGGAAACAAATAAAAAGGAGTATAGTTCTTCCACCTCACCACCACCATATACACACATGCACATCTTGATCAAGGTTGTATGACTTGCATTCCCCATGGATCCACTCTTTTGGTTCAGCAATATGTGTGATGCAAGTATGCCTCATAACATCCCTACCTTGAGCTCCACATACAAGCCTTAGAAGTAGGATGACAAAGAGGCAACACAATAATGCCTTGGTGAGGAATATACACTTATTGAGCGATTCGAGAGCATCATTTGAGGAACTTTGCTTTTATTTCAAAACTTTTGAAAACCTCCGGAAAATAAAAGTCAAACAATGGACAAGTGAATGGTGCTCTGTTATAACCGTTCTATCTCTCAACCGCCCAAGACAAGGAAAAAGCCATACGCCCCATAAGGAGTAAGGTAAAGGGTGAGTTACCATGCCAACTTTTTCAACTCAAAGGAGAGTATTTTGTTGTGTGCATGGTACCTATGAGATATGAAACATTGTAGCAACTCCTGATCAACATCCTAAGTCCTAGTTCTTGCTCGGGACGAGCAAGGAGGACAGCTTGGGGGAGTTGTTGACGGTCCTTAGACCCAGTTTTTGACCGTCAATTAGCTCTATAAATAAGGAAGAACTAACACTTGTTACTTGCATTTTGTTATCAAATAACCTATTTCCACGTGTACCTCTAGATTTGGATGTGCAGGTGGAAAACAGGGATTTCCAGGTGTAAACAAGGCCCAAGGCGACGATTCCAACACGTCCATCAAACGACGCTGGCCGCGGGAATATAATTCAAGGATTAAAGGCCCAGAATCACCCAGAATATCAACTGAGGCCACGCACCTGGAAAAGAGGCTAAAAGGCCGAGGGGAGCCAACCTGCCAAAGCCCAGCCCAGGGGGGGCCAGGGCTAGGTCGGCCGACCCCCAACCCTAGGTCGGCCGACCTGACAGGGAGGCCCCCTGGGTCCATCTTTCTAAGGCGGTTTGCAACCGACTTCAGGAGGTCGGTTCCACCTGCAATCAATGCCACCGACCTACGGAACCGCCTCAATTCCACCGCCTTTGAGGGCTATAAATAAAGGGGTACCCCCTCCCCTTGGAAGACACACAACACAAGAGGCTCATTCCCTCCTCCACACATCCAGAGCTAGGGGCTCTCTAGTTAGGCTTAGGCTGAGTAGTTGGGCTGCCCTTTTGGCTCCCAAGTCCCTTGGAGAGTTTGGGGTATATTCCCTTGTATCCTTTTACTCTCTTTGTAAGACTTATTTCTTTATCAATGGAATATCATCGTTCTTGTAGTAGTTATGTGCTTATGCTAGTTCATCGTTCATCCTTGATCTTGGATGAACGTTCTTCGTTCGTTCATATTCGTTCATCGTTCGTTCATCGTTCATCGATGTTCGTTCATGATCGTTCATCGTTCGTTCGTCGTTCGTTCATACTCGATCATCGGTTAACGATGATCGTTCTTCATCGTTCATCGTTCGTCGCTCGTTCTTGAGCGACGAACGCTTATGCTTAACGTAGTGCTAGCTTTGATCCTTTGTCTAAGTAATCGCTTGCTAGACCTAGTTGTTCCTTTTGCTTAGTCATCGGGTCCATTGTCTTGCAAGAGTGCTCTAGGTTTATCGCCTTGCGAGGTGCCTCGAGGGATCTAGAGTTGTGGTAGTTACGCTAGCATGGTGCTAGGGCTTCCTTTCCACCCTTGGATGCGTGTTCGTGCCCCACGGTTTGTAGAGGTAGGCGGCAGGTGGTGACAGCCCTGTCCGTCCCTTGTAATCCTCCACGTTCGGGTATGGCGTAGGAGTATATATGAAATGTCCGGAGATTGGGGCAGACTCTGATCGCTGGATCTCCCGATGATGGCTTGGCAGTAGAACAGCTTAGTCTTGGCTTGTGTGCAGCTTAGGCTATAGGTAGATGCTACGCACGCTACTTGACGATGTACATTAGGAGTAGCAGTTCTTCTTACTTAACCTTAGTCTAGCCTAGAGCCGCCTCTCACCTTTTATCAGAGAGTGGAAATGCCTGCTGTGTGTGTCGCACTATCCTCTATCCATACATTGCTTTACCCCTGTATTTGGATATTGGTTATGATCTATCATTTGTAACACCATGAGTATAAGTACACACTCGTCAACCACGTCTTCCTTTGGGAAAATATAAATAACGATACCCTGGAATACTCTCGGGTGAAATGCTACAACGGGTTCGTGCGCTTGCGGATTATCTTTTATGATTAAATACTAATAATACATATCTGGCACTCGTTGCTAGTTGTGGATTATTATGTATCCTAAGCAAGTAACTTAACCCCAGGTATTTCTGGCGCCGAACCGGGAATATTCACTCTAGGCCTAACCAGCCTAAGGTGGTGTTTTCTGTTTGGTGTAAGAAATACCAACAATGTGCTAGCATATTGGCCTTGGGTTGAAACATAGACGTGACTTCGCAGGCTGACAGCTCATGAGAAAGGAGACGGGAGGATCAGAGGGGAAAAATATGAGTGGTAACTCTGGCCGCCACGGTGCGGTCTCTCACTCATAGGCGTTTTCCTGCGTGGGACGTGTGAATAATTTGAGAAACAAACATATGTGAGGAGGTTTGCCATGAATACTCCCCTCGACCAAACTTAAAACCTAATGAAAAATTAAAGCGAGAGAATATGAAAAACACTAAAACTTCTTCGGATATGTCTAGCACACATACGGCGCCACCCTCGCTGCTTAATATGTGGGGATCTATGGAACAACCAGTAGCCTAAGGTTGGTCAATAATATATGATCATTTTTTCTCCTGACACGTTCGTTTGGCCATGAACATTCTTCTGTGTGCCACGTGCCATAGTAAATGTTGATATGCGTATCCAGCGGTGATAGTCACATACACGATCTTTGCTCATGATTATTCTTACGTGTTCCACGTATCCAAGTAAATGTTGATACTCGTACCAGTTGTAACACAGTTAGAAAAAACGAATCTTATCTTTCTGATTCGTACAAAGTCGTTCCAGATTTTTCATCCCTAACACCTTTCCAATTTAGCTAGTCGTAACTCATTTCCACGTAGAGCAGCGATAAAACAAGGCCTTCTCCTTCGTCCATCACCACACCAGCCCAAAGAAGATCTAGAAAAATCAACACATTCTTTAGTGCCATGCAGTAGCTAGGGTTCAATTCTGTTGGCACACATACGGATATATCTAGAACACATACGTACGGATATGTCTAGCACACATACGAAAACACAAACAAGATCTAGAAAAAAAATCAAAAACACTTCTTCGGATATGTCTAGCAGACATAAGTACGGCACCACCCTTGTCGCTTAATATGTGGGGATCCATGGTACAGACAGTAGCCTGGGACCGCCGAGACGCTGATCACGTCGGCTGTCGAGTACGTGTTATACATGCCAGAAGCTCAACCTCTTCAGAAAGCTTCACAACAGAAGAAGCTCTCCCGAGCAACCTTAAGAATGAACTTGTGTATACTAATAATCATACGTGCACCTGTACATGCATGGTCTGTTGATCGATGCACCGTTATTTGTCCCTTCGAAGTGTGAGCATGCATGTTTTTCTTGACACGATCTTTGCTAATGAACATTCTAATGTGTTCCACGCGTCCAAGTAAATGCTGACACGCGTAATCCAGTTGTAACACAGTCAGAAAAAAACGAATCTTATCTTTCTGATTCGTGCAAAATCGTTCCAGATTTCTCACCCCTAACACCTTTCCAATTTAGGGCCATAGATCTTTTCTACATTCATCCTCCAGGCCGGCTATAAAATGGAGCCCCTCTCCCTCGTCCTCCTCACACCAAACCTAGAGAGAGAAAAAACTCATCCGTTACCTGCATTAGTAGGGTTTCTGATCCAGCCATGGAACCTGAGAGGGTGAAGCTCGCCATTGCCAACAGCGCCCGCATCGACCTCTTCATCCTCCACTACCTCCTCCTCAGGCCAGCGCCGCACCTGCGACGTCCTCGAGGGCCTTTCTGCCGATCTCGCCGCCGACGGCATGGCGACGGTGGAGCTGTGCATGAGGGCCCTTTCCGACCGCCTCAAGCGCCTGATGGGAACGGCGGCGCAAGAGGCGCGCCACTCGTGGTGCCTCCACCTGCAGTGGCACCGACACAAGCTAACCTGCCACCGCCGGCCGGTGAGCCTCAAGCTGCTGCCATTGCTAGTACGGGCACGGCTGGGCCCATTTACTTGGACGGCAGTGATCCCAGACTTGGCGGCTTCCACTTAGATGGTCGCGGCCACCATGGATGACGGGAGGGGCAGCGGTGCCGTACTGAATGCTGAGGACATGGACCGTGTTCTGTGGGAGTATGCTCTCTCCGAGAACATGTAATTATGTAAAAGGGCTTGAGCATCAGATCTCCCGGCCTTCAAAATAAAAAATGAACATTCGATGTGTCACACAACCCTATACTGTTCAGGCGTGCATGATCCATTTTTGTCTATTTGCTTTTGCTTGTAAGGACACCATTTTGTCGTAGGTCCCTCCCAGCTAATAAAAACGCCAAAAAAACACAAGTAAAAAAACATGAAAATCCATAAAATTAGTTTGTCGTATGTTCAAGACACATATGCCACGAGGTTTTGTCATGAGTACTACCATCAACCAAACTTAAAACCTACGGAAAAAAATTGAAGTGAAAAAAATATGAAGTACACTAAAACTTCTTCGGATATGTTTAGCACACATATATATGGCACCAACATATCTATGGAATAGCCAGTAGCCTGAGGCTGCCACTCTGTCATCAAGATCACGTACATGTGAGGAGATTGTTTGCACAATCATTTCGAGATCATCTTATATCTCAGACCTCACACCTTTCCATAGGCATCTTAACTCATTTCCATGTGTAGCAGCGAGACCAGCTATAATAGAGATCCTTCTTATTCATCCTTGACACACCAACCAAAAGAAGAGAAAACAAAAACTTTCTCAGTGGCGTAGCTAGGGTTCTGGCAATGGCTCGCCCGAAGGTGAAGCTGCCCCGCGCTGCTCCAGAAACCCAGCGTTCTCTCAACATTGTGCAGTGTCCCGGTGGCCACTGTGATGTACGCCATCCCCCACTACAGGAAACAGCCTCTTTGCCGAGTGCATCAGCCTCAAAAACACTTGGCAAAACCCACTAGGCAAAAAGAGACTTGGCAAAGAGCTGTTTGCCGAGTGTTTTATATTGGACACTCGGCAAAGTGTTTGCCGAGTGCTAGGATGAGCTTTGGTAAAAAAAAAAGTGTAACGGACGGTGAGATCACGGTCAACTGTTTGCCGAGTGCCAGGAAGGACACTCGGCAAAACATCTCTGCTTTGCCGAGTGTCCTGTGCCTGACACTCGGCAAAGCTTCCAAACTTTGCGCATGGTGGGTCCATGGACCTCTTTTGCCGAGTGTGTCTTGTTTACTGTGTGTCGATGGGTCATTTGCCGAGTGTTTTTTCCAGTAACACTCGGCAAACAGGCTCATTTGCCGAGTGTTTTTGTTGTGGCACTCGGCAAAGGTGGCGGTAGCTGAGTGCCCGATAAAAAGTTCTCGGCAACGAGGCGGACACTTGGCAAATTGCGGTATTCCGGTAGGGCCCAGTGACACCGAGCCAGTAGCCGGTGCCACAGGATGCCAAGGATATCCTGCAAAGGTACATAGAACTGCCAGACCTATGTAGAGGCAGCTTGGACTCCGAGGCTTTCCTGCTCGACCGCATTGGGAAGGAGAGCAAGAAGTGGGTGAAGTTGAAGGTTGGCAACCGCGACTGCGAGGTCAACCTTGTCCTCAATTGTAAGGATCGTGTGACCGAGAGGGGGGGGGGGGGTGAATCGGTGCACTCTAGAATCTATTTCCAAACACTTACACCAAAGCAACTCCTAGCGAGTAGTTCTAGTAACAAGGTAAAGCACACTAAGGAGTATCCTTAACCTATATAGCTAGTGCATATAGATAACACGATCACACCACACTAGCAACCTAGCGCAAGATAGATAGATAGCGGAAGACTTAAGCTAGGCAAGGCAAGGTAACAAGATAACTAGAGACAAGGCAAGCAAGACACTAGGCACACTAAGTAGAGTCCTTAGAGCTACTAGATAGGCTATAACAAGTAAGCACACGAGCAAGACAATCAAGCAAACCTAGTGAAGCTAGTAGGTACCAAGGTAAGCACACAAGCAAGATAAGAGCACAACTCAAGTACTACAAGCAATCATATGAAGTGCGATAAGTAAATGCGAGTAGTAAAGGAGAAGGGATAGAGAATGCTCATGATGTTTTCCCGTGGTCTCGGAAGGATTGCGCCTTCCCCTACTCCACGTTGGGTCACTCCCGCCGGAGTCTCGACCCCGTCCCTCCGCTCGATGGCGATCCCTCCTAGAGCACACTTCACCCTCCGAGTGAAGTCGCGGGCACGTCCCGCCGGGCTCGATCCCGGGTACTCTTCCGGAGGTAAGGCTCCGCACGTGATGCGTGCCAAAGGGCGCTCCACTAGTGATGCTTCTTTCGCACGGGAAGCTCCAAGACCGTGTACAAACTTGTGTCGACTTCCACAATCTCCTTGGACAGCTCAACACCGACGCCTAACCGGTCTAGGCCTTGCCATAGACCAAGAGTAACAGCCCTAGATGACTCTCTCAAGCCCACACTAGCCTAGAGATCAAAGGATGCAACTTGCTACTCTCTCAAGCACTAGGATCACTCCAAATCCTTCTCAAGTGCTTCACACATCTCCCTCTTGGCTTCTTGGCAGCACCTCCCCTCTTTCCTGGGTCTAAGAGCACCTCAAAGAGGTAAACAACCGACTATATATAGGCCTCCAACCTCAAACTAGCCGTTGTCCAAAAGTACCCAGTCTGCGTAAGGACCGTACAATAGGACCGTATTGTCCGGTCTCCATCTGACCGTATTGTCCGGTCTCTACCAGACTGGCGTCCGGGGAGTGCTGACCATCTTCACAAACCAGACCGTATTGTACGGTCCCTAGGACCGTATTGTCCGGTCTCCACTTCTTCTTCAGCCAACAGAAACTTCTCCTTCTCTGTTGCTCTTCTCCTGTAAGACCGTATTGTACGGTCTCCATGACCGTACCATCCTGTCAATTGTCCGGTCTTCATTCTTCAACTTCCAGAAACTTCAGCTTCTCTGTCTGGATCACACCAATAGAGACCGTACTGTCCGTCCCTAGGACCGTACTGTCCGGTCCACTGTCCGGTCTCTATTTCTCCAACTTCCAGAAACTTAAGCTCTTCTGTCTGGAACTCCTCTGTAGACCGTATTGTACGGTCTCCATGACCGTACTGTCCGGTCTCCTCTGCCTTCGCAGCTTCGATCTTCTTCTTCAACACTTGATCTTCTTGGTTCCTTCAACTCTCTTCTGCCACCCTAGCCCCTGAGAGACTCACCATGCATCCAATGATCTCTATAACTAGTGTGTACTAAGAGAACCACCTCGAACCCTCTTGATAGTCCGGTTTTTCCTATGGATTCAAGCTAACATCTAATCAAGCAACACCCGCTTGGATCTAGCATGTCCTTAGCCTTGATCCATGTCTTCTCCGCGACTCCATCAAGTCCGTTCTTGTGTAGATGAAGGCAACCAATCATCCTTGTCAATAAGTTCATGGCGTATTGGCGTTCACCACCAACGGACGGAGCTTTCTTTGTATGTGACCTATAAGATCTCACAAAGAGTGTTAGTCACATTCATGGTTCTCATCCTATCACCAAAACATTCATACCTTGGGGTTTCCTCAGCTCCAATGGTCATGAAGCTTACAATCTCCCCCTTTTTGGTGATGGATGACAACCATGATAAAAATGATCGAGAGGATAAAGAATGTAATGACAAAAGCCAAGATAAAAGCGCAACTCGATCAAGACACTAAAACAACAAGTATATGATAGAGAGATAGTTACCTTGTTGATTAGGTCGAGGCAAGTCATAGCTCAAAAGAAGTCACAAGTTAGAGCAAAAACTCATATCACAAGTGAATGAAAGCACATGGAGCTATGACAAGCAAAGGTTGCAAGGGGTTTACCTTCATACTTACATTGTAGAATTTCGCTCCCCCTTGACAAGTGCATCAATCTCAAGATTGTGTGAAGATCGATCATCTTGATCACTTGATCTTCATTCGCGCACACTCCCCCTTGAGACGGTATTGCTTCTTCTTCATCACCTCAAGATTGTGCGAAGATCGATCGTCTTGATCACTTGATCTTCTCTTGTACAAACTCCCCCTTGAGGTGACATCTTCCAACTCATTGTAAGTCCGAACTCTTCTTCCCCGTATTCTTTTCCGCTCGAACTCTTCTCCCCCATATTCTTGCTCGATCATTAAGCCCAACTCTTCTCCCCCTTTGGCATCTATCATCCAAAAAGAAATTCTTCCAAGGGAGAAAAGGTTAGTGTAAATGTAGGAGACGAGTGGGAAAATGAGTTACTTGATTTGGCGTGAAGCTCCCCCTTGATCCGTGATTCTCCATCTCCCAACAATTATCCCTACACACATTCTCAAAAGAAAATTGTCTTGAAGTACATAGGGGTTAGTTGATGATGATGGAAATGTATGAACCCATAGACTTTGAGCCGCGCAAGTGGATTTAACCTTGGAGCTCAAAAATCTTGGTTCATTGGGCATGAAGCTCATATAGCATTGCTATAAATTCATCATAGGAGGTCATATACTCATATTGTGAATAAGCAACTCCCCCTAGATGGGTGCTCGGCGCCGAGACACTTATGCAAGATGCATGATGCGAATGCAAGGAATGATAGTGTACAATGCATGATGCTATAAGGGTAAAACAAGAGAAAGCTAAGAGCGAAGTTACCAACAACAAGTTTGAGCCCTTCATGAGCTTGATCACAACGAGCCATTCTTCAAAGCCTCGGGAGCCAAGTGCCACCAATCCCAAGCTTAACCCATGCTCATTGCTATCTCAAGAAGGTTAGTCGTCGGTCCTACAAAACAAGAAGAACACACAAAAACAACAACACAAACAAAAACAAGCAAAGCATATATACATATATACATATGTAAGCTCAAGGATATCAAGTGAAGTCGGAGAGGTCGAGAACATTAAGTTCTCCCCGGAGCTTACAAAAGGTCTTCTTGTCAAGTGGCTTGGTGAAGATGTCCGCCAATTGTTCATGAGTCCGAACACCAATCAATTCAATATCCTTCTTGGCCACATGATCTCGAATGAAGTGATGCTTGACTTCAATGTGCTTGGCATGGCCGTGATCACCCTTATTGAGAGCCATATTGATAGCACTTTCGCTATCACAATAGAGAGGTACTTGCCCATAAGATAATCCATAGTCCAATAGGGTTTGCTTCATGTATAAGAGTTGAGCACAACAAGCACCGGCCGCCAAATATTCCGCCTCCGCCGTAGAGATAGCCACACAATTTTGTTTCTTGGAACTCCATGAGATGAGTGATTGTCTAAGAAATTAGCATCCACCGGAGGTACTCTTTCTACTCACTTTGCATCCGGCGAAATCCGAGTCCGCATAGCCAACAAGTCCAAAGTCCGAGCCTTTTGGATACCATAGGCCCATTGTAGGAGTGCTCTTGACATACTGTTGGCGGTCGTTAAACCATGTTTTGACCGCCACCCTACCGGTAAATAAATACATAACACCAAGATTTTGTGCATAGTAGTTAGGAATAATACTACTCCACAGGTTTTGGTGAATATTTGGATGCAGGAGTGAATAATGGAGAAAAGTGGGCCCAGCCAGGGAAATCCCCTGGCCGGCCGGCCCCACCCTAGGCCGGCCGGCCCCACCTGGTGGCCGCAGGCCCCAGGCTTCCTCCAGTGGGCTGAAAACTGGTCCACAACGTATAATTCAAGGCCCAACCCAGCGGATTTGCGCCGACTTACCAGAGGTGGGCCATTTGGGCCTTAACTTGGCCCCTACTTCAATCCTGCCGACCCCACGAACAAACCGACCTTCAGACCGCCTTCAGGAGTGCATCTGGAGTGTTGAGGCAGAAGGCGGTGGCCAACCGCCACAGGGACGGCCGGCCGGCCACCCCCCTAGGCCGGCCGGCCGACTTTGGCGGCGCCGCCTCTCCAAAGTCGGCAGGCTTGCTTCCACCGCCTTGGCAAGCTATAAAATGGACCCCTCGGCTGCAGAAACAAAGCGCACCATCACACTTCATCCAAGTGTTCATTAGTTTAGTTGAGTAGTAGCTTTGGGAGTTAGAGTAGAGTAGAGTAGAGTGAGAGCTCTCTCGGGCTTCCGGAGTCTTCTCGGAGTTCGGTATAGTTCTTTGTATCTTACTCTTGAGATATTATTTTATTTAATATAATTATATTTAGTTTTATCTTTATTTATTTATTTTAGTAGTTCTTTTCTATTTAGTTTATTATTCGTTAAGTAAGTGCTCGTAGAAGTCTTGTTGTGGGATTCGTGATTGTTGGAATAGCGAGTACGAGAGAGTGCCGTCGTCGGAGATGACGTCGTGTGAAATCTGTGCTTGTTCATTCTTAGATAGGACTGCTCCGTTGATCAAGAGTAGCTCCTCTAGGCGGGTTGTAAGCGTGGCGCTTAGATCTTGGCCTATGCACGTTTGGCACCCAACCCCACGGAGGATGGTAGCCGCGAGTGTATGTGACAGCTGCACCGGTCTCTGTAATCCACCACGTCCGGGTTGGACTCAGCAGGGTCTTAATTATAGCGGATGGATCCCCAGGGTGAACTAGCAGTATCGGTTGCCCTGGCACTTCCGTGCCCCGAAACGGCATGACTTGTATGTGTATGAGCTTAACTAGAGTAAATAACCTTTGTAGAATTAACTGCTAGAAAAGTAAATAATAGATAAACATACAGGTAGCCTTAACTCTATCTCGTTGCTCTCCCAAATGTATACTACGATTTATTTTATTACCTTGGATTTGAGGATGTGTGTGCCACCCATATATATCATGCCTATCTTACCCCCGTCTCAAGTATAGTTGATACATTATTTCTTTCTCCAAATTATCCAATGCATAGCTATTATTCAGCTTTCTTTTGCTCTACTTCCCTGCGGAAATATAAATACGATAACCCTGGAATACTCCAAGGTGAAATGCTACAATGGTGTTCCGTGCGCTTGCGGAATTAATGAATTTAATTTTAACGCATAAGAGCCGCCAACAAGCATTTCTGGCGCCGTTGCCGGGGAAGTAGCAGCTAGGAACTGAATAAATGCATTGAAGTTTGTGAGAAGAGTAATTATCACTTACTTTTGCGGGCTTACCCTTGTCCTGTCTTTCTTTGTTGTGGAAATTTGAAACAGGACTGTGCATGACTGGTTTCGACCTACCAGAAAACTTCCACTCAGATCCAGAGCAGTTCTTGAGGAAAGTTCGAGCCAAACTCACCAAACAGATCCGCAAGAACGCTCTGGCTCTTGAATCGTCTCCTCCACCGGTTGTCAGGGCCTCCTCAACGAACAGTACCATGGCCGACCCCGTTGTTGAGAAGACGATCAATGACTTCTCCGCGCCAACTACGGAGAACATCCGCGTGGGCCCCAACCCGCGCATCACCAACAAGGACTACGAGCTCAAGCCAGCCTTGATCAACATGATCTTGGCCAGTCCTTTCTGTGGGAAGCCATCGGAGGATGCAAATGCTCACCTCCAAAGGTTCCTGATGACGTGCAACACTTTCGTCATAAAGGATGCACCTCAGGACGCCATCCGACTACAGCTTTTCCCATTCTCTCTGTTGGGGAAGGCTCTCCAGTGGTTCTACGCGAACCAAGAGTCCCTCGACACGTGGACGGCATGCTCCAATGCCTTCCTCGCCAAGTTCTTCCCGCCGGGCAAGACGACTGCCCTGCGGAACAAGATATCGGGCTTCCAACAGCTCGCAGATGAGTCGACCGCGGAAGCCTGGGACAGGATGCAGGAGTACGTTCTCTCATGCCCACACCATGGCATGGAGGAATGGCTCCTCATACAGAGTTTCTACCACGGTTTGAGGCCGTCCGCTCGAGAGCACCTCGACGCCGCAGCAGGCGGCTCCTTCTTCTCCCTTAGCGTGAAGAACGCTAAGAAGTTGATTGAGAAGGTGGCGGCCAACCAGACTCATGGTGAACGCCAAGCGGCGAACACCAAACCCGTGGAGTGCACCAAGTGGAGACGATCGACATGCTCGCCATCAAGCTCGATCAGCTACTCCGCAAGGTGGAGTCTCCGCAGGACCTGCAAGTTGCGGATTCCCGCATGACATGTGAGGAATGCGGCAGCGTTGGGCATATGGGCATCAATTGCCCAAATACGAGAGAGGAATGCAATTTCCTCAACAATAGCAATGGGTTCCGCTCCCAGAACAACTACGGCTGGAATTCCAGGCCCGACCTCTCCTTCAACAAGAATCAGGGAGGTAACAATGGTAATCTTTCCCGTTATGAGCCCTCTATCAAGGATCTAGTTCTCGGCCAGGTCAAGATTAATGACAGCATTAGTAAGAAATTTCTTACTACGGACAAGGCTTTAGAGAGCATAGATGCCAAGCTAGAGTCGTTCAGCACTGCTCTGCAGAATCAGCTAAGCCATAACAAGATGCTAGAAACGCAAATAGCGCAAATAGCTTCAGCTGTGCAGTCTCCTCGTGCGGGTAAACTTCCTGGGCAACCGGAAGTTAATCCCAAGGAGAGTGTGAATGCAATAACCATCAGGTGTGAAGAGAGCGACTTGGATGCCGCACTCCCCAAGGATGTGATCAGAAAAGATCCCGGATGGCCAACCATTCCGTGTTTGGTCAACGACCGTTGTTTCGCTCGGGCACTATGTGACTTACGGGCGAGCGTGAGCATCATGCCGAAGGCGATGTACGATGGGTTAAACCATCCATTATCCCCAACGATCATGAAGCTCCAGCTTGCAGACGGGTCACTGCGCCTGCCCTTGGGGATTGTCGAAGAAGTTCCCGTGCAGATCAGAAATCTCTTCGTCCCCGTTGACTTTGTTGTGCTGGATATGGAGGTGGATGACAAGGCTCCTCTCATCCTTGGGAGGCCGTTCTTGAGCACCACAAACGCCAACATCGACGTGGGGGCAGGAGAGATCCACTTGGACTTCAACGGCAAGGAAGAAACATTCAGCTTCAAGCCTAAGGTTGAGCAATGCAAGCAAGTACGGGTCATATATGGGAAGAACCCAAGGAGAGTGGAGAAGATTGAGATTACTCCACCCATGCCACAGCCAGACAAGCTCATTGCATATATGAGAGACTATCTGGAAAGAGAGAATGCAAGAAGGCTGGCAAAATATTGGAGGACTCCAAGGAGGATGCCTCAGCCGCCAAAACCATCTCAAGCCTCTCTTACTCCTCCGCAAGAAGGAGTAGGCGAGTCACAATCGCCCAAGAAGAGGAGAGCGAGGCGCTCAAGAAAGAAGAAGGCAGCTACGGCATCGACCGATGAGAGTACAACAAAGGCGCCTATTGAAGAAAAGGTCGCCGCCACAAACACAAAGAAGACAACCAAGGTGTGGCGGAAGAAAGAAGGAACCTCTACCTCGCAAGATTCTCCAGCGAGCGAGGTCCAAACAAGTTGAAAAGACATGAGAACGTCTAGCTCAAAGACGTAAAAATGAGAGCCCTCCGATTGGGGAGGCCATCCCAATCGTTATCCTAGCTAGGCCTAGCACTTGTTTTTCTTTTCATAAATCATAAAAACAAAATAAAAATTTGAAAAAATTTAAAACAACAAAAATAATAGGATTCCCGGTGATGCCCATTAGGGCTAGCTACTTGTATCATCCTCACTCTTTTTTGCAGATCAAGAAGGAGGAGGAAGAGCCTGAATCAAGCTTAAGTCTTACAAAGACTCAAGCTTGGGGAGGGCACCCCCAGGTAAGAAGGAGTTCAATACAAGCTCGAGTCTTGCAAAGACTCAAGCTTGGGGAGGACCCCCAGGTAAGTATTCCTAACTTTCTTAATAAATAAATGAACTCCCTGTTTCGAATAAATGCTAGAATCTTGGTGTTATGCTACGCTTAAGGGAAATGATGATCGAGTTACAAATTAGCTTCCATGTGTCGCATAGATGCAACCTCTACTCCTGACATATGTTATTTTTACTTGAGCATGATCACATCATGAGTCTTGCTTATTTCCGTGGTTTGCATTTGTTACACCAAGTCTGAGCATTGTGGATTGTGATATGGCATAATTAGGACTTGTTGCAATTTCTTAGTATGGTTTCATCCAGAGATGTTTTTCTTGAATTGCTGCAAGTACCTAAAACCCTTCTGTTTTGGCACACTTCTCTTAGTGTGAGGATTTATCTACCTACCAGAGCCATATCATAATATTCGAAACAGCCCCACTCATAGCCATTTGTTTATGCATTGAGTTTTGTTAAGGTTTGATGTACTCTTGAAACTAAGCACTCCTAATTTTGGTCATAATTCCTTCGCGTGTGTTTTCGAAAATTTCTCTCCACCAAATAAAAAGGGGAATGTTTGGATAAATCAACCAAATATTTTTCAGAGTTTGTAAAACTTTTGGTCCATCCAAAATGCTCAAGAATATTTCAAAATGTTTCATTGAACCATTCAAAATTTATGGCCCCTTGCACCATGGAGTAGTCAAAAAAAAAAAAAACTCCATGGTTGCATGACAAAAGTCAATGGCTATATGGTTCTTATCATAAACATCTTGAGCAAAATAAAGGACCAATGTTTTTCAAACCCCCTTCCATAAGCGTGAGTTCATTTTCTCCCCCTCCATCACATCATTTCCTATAACCAAAATAAATGGAGTTGCTATATTGATTGAGACTCATTCTTTAGCTTTACAATATATGCATGACAATTGTGCATTCCTTACCAAGCTCCACATACAAAGCCTCATTTGGTAGACGGTAGGATGAGTGAAGCTTGTAGGAATAGAACTCACATTGGTAGGTAAGAGAAGTGCCTACCAAAACGAAGGAGAATTTTTGCACCTTACATTGCAGCACATAAAAACTCTGGATGCATACCTGCTAGAATTGTGTACTTGTCCGAAAATGCCGTTCTAGTCTTCAATGCTGCGTGACAAGGTGTGACATATAAGCCCCACGATTTTTGCAACACTCATGAATATTTTGTGCTCTCGTAAACTTACCACTGTTTAGGAAGTATGTTGTTGCATCTTTATTACCCATGGGGCGCTTCTTTTGTAACTCCTGATCCGCCGGTACCCTGAGTTGAGTTTGCTCGGGACGAGCAAAGTTTAAGCTTGGGGAGGTTGTTGGCGGTCGTTAAACCATGTTTTGACCGCCACCCTACCGGTAAATAAATACATAACACCAAGATTTTGTGCATAGTAGTTAGGAATAATACTACTCTCACAGGTTTTGGTGAATATTTGGATGCAGGAGTGAATAATGAGAAAAGTGGGCCCAGCCAGGGAAATCCCCTGGCCGGCCGCCCCACCCTAGGCCGGCCGGCCCCACCTGGTGGCCGCAGGCCCAGGCTTCCTCCAGTGGGCTGGAAACTGGTCCCAACGTATAATTCAAGGCCAACCCAGCGGATTTGCGCCGACTTACCAGAGGTGGGCCATTTGGGCCTTAACTTGGCCCCTACTTCAATCCTATCCTGCCGACCCCACGAACAAACCGACCTTCAGACCGCCTTCAGGAGTGCATCTGGAGCGTGGAGGCAGAAGGCGGTGGCCAACCGCCACAGGGGACGGCCGGCCGGCCACCCCCCTAGGTCGGCCGGCCGACTTTGGCGGCGCCGCCTCTCCAAAGTCGGCAGGCTTGCTTCCACCGCCTTGGCAAGCTATAAAATGGACCCCTCGGCTGCAGAAACAAAGCGCACCATCACACTTCATCCAAGTGTTCATTAGTTTAGTTGAGTAGTAGCTTTGGGAGTTAGAGTAGAGTAGAGTAGAGTGAGAGCTCTCTCGGGCTTCCGGAGTCTTCTCGGAGTTCGGTATAGTTCTTTGTATCTTACTCTTGAGATATTATTTTATTTAATATAATTATATTAGTTTTATCTTTATTTATTTATTTTAGTAGTTCTTTTCTATTTAGTTTATTCGTTAAGTAAGTGCTCGTAGAAGTCTTGTTGTGGGATTCGTGATTGTTGGAATAGCGAGTACGAGAGAGTGCCGTCGTCGGAGATGACGTCGTGTGAAATCTGTGCTTGTTCATTCTTAGATAGGACTGCTCCGTTGATCAAGAGTAGCTCCTCTAGGCGGGTTGTAAGCGTGGCGCTTAGATCTTGGCCTATGCACGTTTGGCACCCAACCCCACGGAGGATGGTAGCCGCGAGTGTATGTGACAGCTGCACCGGTCTCTGTAATCCACCACGTCCGGGTTGGACTCAGCAGGGTCTTAATTATAGCGGATGGATCCCCAGGGTGAACTAGCAGTATCGGTTGCCCTGGCACTTCCGTGCCCCGAAACGACATGACTTGTATGTGTATGAGCTTAACTAGAGTAAATAACCTTTGTAGAATTGACTGCTAGAAAAGTAAATAATAGATAAACATACAGGTAGCCTTAACTCTATCTCGTTGCTCTCCCAAATGTATACTACGATTTATTTTATTACCTTGGATTTAAGGATGTGTGTGCCACCCATATATATCATGCCTATCTTACCCCCGTCTCAAGTATAGTTGATACATTATTTTTTTCTCCAAATTATCCAATGCATAGCTATTATTCAGCTTTCTTTTGCTCTACTTCCCTGCGGAAATATAAATACGATAACCCTGGAATACTCCAAGGTGAAATGCTACAATGGTGATCCGTGCGCTTGCGGAATTAATGAATTTAATTTTAACGCATAAGAGCCGCCAACACATACCTAAGAATTCTTTTCACGGCACTCATATGGGACTCCTTGGGGTTAGCTTGATAACGAGCACAAAAGCACACACTAAACATGATATCCGGTCTAGATGCGGTAAGGTAAAGAAGTGAACCAATCATAAAACGATAGAGTTTAGGATCCACCGGTATACCTTTTACATCCACATCAGAGGGACACTTGTAGCCATAGGTGTGTCGTAGGACTTGGAGTCTTCCATGCCGAACCTCTTAAGAAGATCCCGAGTGTACTTCTCTTGGTAGATGAACGTGCCCTCCTTCATTTGCTTGACTTGAAAACCGAGGAAGACATGAAGTTCACCTATCATAGACATCTCAAACTCTTTCTTCATAAAAGCACGGAACTCATCATTATAGATTTCGTTAGTGGAGCCATAGATGATATCATCAACATAGATTTGACAAACAAAGAGATCATCACCAATATGCTTAGTAAAAAGAGTGTTGTCGATACTACCGATCTTGTAGCCCTTGGTGATGAGATGATCTCGAAGTCGTTCATAACCATGCTCTTGGTGCTTGTTTGAGTCCATAGAGAGCCTTCTTGAGCTTGTACACATGGTCCGGATGCTCGGGGTCCTCGAAGCCAGGAGGTTGCTCTACATAAACTTCTTCATTGATTAGTCCATTGAGAAATGCACTTTTCACATCCATTTGGTGAAGTTTAAAATCAAAATGAGAAGCATAAGCAAGAAGTGTTCTTATAGACTCAAGACGAGCGACGGGGGCAAAGGTCTCGTCAAAGTCGACGCCTTCAACTTGAGAGTAGCCTTTCGCCACAAGTCTTGCCTTGTTCCTCACGATTGCTCCCTTCTCATCTTGCTTGTTCTTGAAGACCCACTTAGCACCAATGACATTGGATCGCTTGGGCCGCTTCACCAACTTCCAAACATCATTCCTCTTGAAATTGTCGAGCTCCTCTTGCATGGATAGCACCCACTTGTGGTCTTTCACCGCTTCCTCGATCGTTTTCGGCTCTAGGGTAGAGACAAAAGAGAAGTTCTCAACAATGTTAGCTTCATCAACATAATTTGGCTTATATTGACTTCTCCTAGTCTTTAACCCTTGAGAAGGACTCCCAATGATGAGATCACGTGAATGATCTCGAGCAATGGGTTTGTGCTTCCTTGAAGGTTCTTGTCGAGGAGGAGGAGGAGCCGGCGAAGTGTCTTGCGCGTCTCTTACAGCTTGCTCCCTTGAGATGTGAGTGTCTTGTTGTCGAAGAGGTGAACCCGAGCTATCATCTTGAGTTGAAGTAGATTGTGCTTGTTCTTGATTGCTCGGTGAAGCTTGGCTCGTAGATGCATGAGGTGGACTTGATGGCGCTTGTTGCGGTTCACTTGAAGTAGCTTGACTCGTTTCATGTTGCGGTTCGCTTGATGGAGCTTGACTTGAGGATGCTTGTTGCGGATCACTTGAAGGTGCTTGATGTTGTTCACTTGAGGGAGAGCTTGGATTCTCTTGTGATGTACTCGTAGAAGCTCCATTTGATGAAGTTGTTGGAGGAGGTGTCGGAGGTTCATCTTCACGAGGAATAACTTCACCAATGGGCATGTTGTAAACCCGATAAGCCTTAGCCGAGCCCGAGTAACCGACAAGAATGCCCACATCGGTCCTCTTCTCGAACTTGCCAAGTCTTTCCCTCTTCTTGTAGATGTAGCACTTGCAACCAAACACCCGGAAGTAGGCAACATTCGGTCTTCTCCCAACAATCACTTCATATGGGGTCTTGTTTAGCAACTTGTGAGGATAGATCCGGTTGGAGGTGTAGCATGCGGTGTTGATAGCTTCCGCCCAAAACTTCTCCGGAGTGTTGTATTCATCAAGCATAGCACGAGCAAGAGTGATAAGTGTCTTGTTCTTCCTCTCAACAACACCATTTTGTTGAGGAGTGTATGTAGCGGAGATTCATGCTTGATGCCAATCTCATCACAATAGTCTTCAATGATAGAGTTTTTGAACTCCGTCCCATTATCACTCCGAATCTTCTTGATGCGATGCCCATACTCATTTTGCACTCTTCTAGCAAACTTCTTGAATATCCCAATTGCTTGTGCCTTGTTCTCAAGAAAGAATACCCAAGTATATCTTGAGTAGTCGTCCACTACCACCAAGCAATAGAGATTCCCGCCAATGCTCACATAAGTTGTAGACCCGAAGAGATCAATGTGTAGGAGCTCAAGAGGTCTTGAAGTTGACAAGAAATTCTTGGATGGATGAGGTGAAGCCACTTGCTTTCCGGCTTGGCATGCACTACATAGCTTGTCCTTCTCAAAGGTGACATCCTTGACTCCTCTCACTAGCTTGTTCTTCATCACATGCTTGAGTTGACCCATACCAATGTGAGCAAGCTTCGATGCCATAACCAACCTAGAGCGGACTTAGTGAAGAGACAAGTGCTAGGGGCAACAATGTTAGTCTCAAAATCAACAACATATAGATTATTATGACGAAAGCCCTTGATAGTGAGACCCATAGCATCATTATGAAGAACCACCCCATTAGCATCAAAGTTACAAGAAAAGCCAAGATCACATATTTGAGCAACGGATAGAAGATTGAAGTTTAGGGACTCAACAAGCAATACATTAGAGATAGAGAGGTCATTTGAGATAGCCACCTTACCAAGACCTCTCACCTTATGCTTGGAGTTGTCCCCAAATGTGACCTTGTCATGATCTTCATTTTCTTCCAAGTTGGTGAAGATGGATGAAGTACCCGGTCATGTGTTGAGTGCACCCACTATCCAACACCCAATGTTTGCCACCAATCTTATAGTTCACCTTGGAAGTAGCCATCAAGCAAAGAGGAGTGTTAGTATCATGAGAATCAATTGACATATCATTTATCTCTTGCTTGCTCTTGATGTAGGCCATAGGAACTCCATTGGGAAAGTCCAAGTCCAATGCATCCAAGGCGTCAATCATTGCCTTGGTGACTCCATTGTGTCTCCACATGGTCCGATCAACACCCATGTGTGTGACATGAGTTCCAAGTTGAAGACCTTGGAACCTTCCCACATCTCCACTAGCATTGAAGTACTCAAGAATGTTGTAGATTTGATTCTCATAGGATAGTGCCATCAAGATCATGTCCTTGAGAGTCATACCACTAATATCATCATTGAGATCATTTAGAATGTGGACCTTCCTATTGTATGGTATCATAGAGATCACCGTGTGAATAGCATGCTCATCACTAATCTTGTCTTCTCCTTCAAAGAGTTCACTCTAGCCACCAACACAAGAAGTCTCTTCCAACAATCAAGCCAAGACTCTCCATCTTCCCTATAGAACACATCATACATGTCGAAGAGGTGATAGTGAGGCCGATCGGCAAGATCCGGCTCATACAAGATGTAGTATCTTCAAAGAGGGATGGCAAGACTTCTCTCTTCATGTGATATTCCTTGATAGGCTCCGGCTCATCATCACTAGCACTTGGATAGTCATCATCACAATAGAAGACGGGAACTCTATCATCTTCTTCTTCTTCCTCATCATCACTTGGGGTCTTGAATGTGTTAGAGAGCAAAGAGCGAGCCCTTCTTCTTGTGACGATCTCAATGACTTGCTCAATTGAATATGACTCAAGCTCAAAGCTCTCAAACTCAATGTGATCACCATACTTGTCCTTTGGAAGAGCATCAAGAAACCTTCTAAGACCTTGACCCTTAGTGACTATCCAAAGCTTGTTCTCATTTATCCTCTTGATGAGTGAATCCATCCGAAGAGCAAACTCAACAAGATCTTCATTCGGCTCCATAGAGATGTGGTCCAACTCATCACATAGCTTGAGATATCCATCCTCTTGATCCCGAGAAGAAGAACCTTCACCAACACGAGATGATGATTGAGCTTGAGGTAGAGGTTGAGCTTCAATGTGTTGATCTTCACTTGCATGAGAAATATCCTTGCCCTTCTTGATATCCTCCTCAAGAGAGGAGAGAATAGCAACCCACCTCATCATAGGGCATGTTCACAAACTCATCCACTCGAGCAAAAGCAAGAATACCAAAATGCGAGAGTGGTAGAGATCGGATAAGCTTCTTCACAACATGCTTGTGCATAATAGATGGATAGCCTCGTGACATGAGTTTTCCTAGCAAGAACATACAAGCGAGATGCGAAGTTAGTGATATCCTCATTATCATTCAAAACAAGCTCATCATACTCATCACGCACACCATAGTAGAAAATGTCATTAAGCACACAATCATAAGGCTCAATCAAGGTAGAGGCGATGGAAGTGTTTAGAACGTCATCATGAGTGGACTCCATTTTCCCACACGCAATCCCGGTCACGACTCAAGGCGGTAAAGCCCTAATAATGAGCACTTGGCTCTGATACCACTTGTAAGGATCGTGTGACCGAGAGGGGGGGTGAATCGGTGCACTCTAGAATCTATTTCCAAACACTTACACCAAAGCAACTCCTAGCGAGTAGTTCTAGTAACAAGGTAAAGCACACTAAGGAGTATCCTTAACCTATATAGCTAGTGCATATAGATAACACGATCACACCACACTAGCAACCTAGCGCAAGATAGATAGATAGCGGAAGACTTAAGCTAGGCAAGGCAAGGTAACAAGATAACTAGAGACAAGGCAACCAAGACACTAGGCACACTAAGTAGAGTCCTTAGAGCTACTAGATAGGCTATAACAAGTAAGCACACGAGCAAGACAATCAAGCAAACCTAGTGAAGCTAGTAGGTACCAAGGTAAGCACACAAGCAAGATAAGAGCACAACTCAAGTACTACAAGCAATCATATGAAGTGCGATAAGTAAATGCGAGTAGTAAAGGAGAAGGGATAGAGAATGCTCATGATGTTTTCCGTGGTCTCGGAAGGATTGCGCCTTCCCCTACTCCACGTTGGGTCCCTCCCGCCGGAGTCTCGACCCCGTCCCTCCGCTCGATGGCGATCCCTCCTAGAGCACACTTCACCCTCCGAGTGAAGTCGCGGGCACGTCCCGCCGGGCTCGATCCCGGGTACTCTTCCGGAGGTAAGGCTCCGCACGTGATGCGTGCCAAAGGGCGCTCCACTAGTGATGCTTCTTTCGCACGGGAAGCTCCAAGACCGTGTACAAACTTGTGTCGACTTCCACAATCTCCTTGGACAGCTCAACACCGACGCCTAACCGGTCTAGGCCTTGCCATAGACCAAGAGTACAGCCCTAGATGACTCTCTCAAGCCCACACTAGCCTAGAGATCAAAGGATGCAACTTGCTACTCTCTCAAGCACTAGGTCACTCCAAATCCTTCTCAAGTGCTTCACACATCTCCCTCTTGGCTTCTTGGCAGCACCTCCCCTCTTTCCTGGGTCCAAGAGCACCTCAAAGAGGTAAACAACCGACTATATATAGGCCTCCAACCTCAAACTAGCCGTTGTCCAAAAGTACCCAGTCTGCGTAAGGACCGTACAATAGGACCGTATTGTCCGGTCTCCATCTGACCGTATTGTCCGGTCTCTACCAGACTGGCGTCCGGGGAGTGCTGACCATCTTCACAAACCAGACCATATTGTACGGTCCCTAGGACCGTATTGTCCGGTCTCCACTTCTTCTTCAGCCAACAGAAACTTCTCCTTCTCTATTGCTCTTCTCCTGTAAGACCGTATTGTACGGTCTCCATGACCGTACCATCCTGTCAATTGTCCGGTCTTCATTCTTCAACTTCCAGAAACTTCAGCTTCTCTGTCTGGATCACACCAATAGAGACCGTACTGTCCGGTCCACTGTCCGGTCTCTATTTCTCCAACTTCCAGAAACTTAAGCTCTTCTGTCTGGAACTCCTCTGTAGACCGTATTGTACGGTCTCCATGACCGTACTGTCCGGTCTCCTCTGCCTTCGCAGCTTCGATCTTCTTCTTCAACACTTGATCTTCTTGGTTCCTTCAACTCTCTTCTGCCACCCTAGCCCCTGAGAGACTCACCATGCATCCAATGATCTCTATAACTAGTGTGTACTAAGAGAACCACCTCGAACCCTCTTGATAGTCCGGTTTTTCCTATGGACTCAAGCTAACATCTAATCAAGCAACACCCGCTTGGATCTAGCATGTCCTTAGCCTTGATCCATGTCTTCTCCGCGACTCCATCAAGTCAGTTCTTGTGTAGATGAAGGCAACCAATCATCCTTGTCAATAAGTTCATGGCGTATTGGCGTTCACCACCAACGGACGGAGCTTTCTTTGTATGTGACCTATAAGATCTCACAAAGAGTGTTAGTCACATTCATGGTTCTCATCCTATCACCAAAACATTCATACCTTGGGGTTTCCTCAGCTCCAATGGTCATGAAGCTTACATCAATGAGTTCAGCCTCCGCCGTCACGACAACCTCGACGGCATGTGCTCCAAGGTCACCGCCGCCATCATGTCAGTGCTGATGATGTGCAAGAGGAACATCGCAGAGGCCACAATCCCGCCGCCGCCGGCAGAAGCTGCATCTTTGTCGGTGACACAGGAGCCACCTATGATGCCTCCATCTGCGATGGCACATGTGGTAGCTAACCCGCCGCAGCTTTTTGTGCTCCTGGCGGTGGAGCCTCATGCCGCCGTTGCTGGTGGTGCTATCGCGGATGCACCGGTGGACATGGACGGCGGCGATCCTGGATTCCTGATGCTGAAAACTTCCTCATGGATGTGGTTCAGGCAACCATGGACGACGGGAGTGGCAGCAGCGTCGTGCCTCCTGGCTGGAGTAGTATTAAGGCCTTCAACTGATTTGGTCAATTGACATATACACCTTTTCATTACAAATTATAACCATTTTTTTACTTGTGACATAGACACAGGTCGTTATATAAAAATATTTCCAGATTTTCAAATGATTGGGATTTTATAAACCTCCTAAGTACCTTTCTTGAAAAATAAATAAATGTTTTGAACATTTTCTTATTCCAGCTGAAACATTTACTTATCAGCTGACTAAGATCTTGCATATTCAATGATCATATTGTACTGAAGAAAAAATAAAATGTAATGCATGGAAAATTATTATTTTTTAAGCCTGAATAATTTATTTTATAACTGAACATTTTTGTTATTCAACGGAACATTTCTATGAGGTGATAAGATTAAGAAACTAAGAAGACCTAGATGATTGGATCCATATCCGATGGATGAAAAAGTGACTAGGCTGAAACGTGGAAAATAAATATAATTTCCATAGTTTATCCTTCTTTCATTGTATGCCATCATTTATTTTGAACGATAGGATCATCTTAAACATCATGTTTATTTGCATTATGTTAGAAACATAAAAGGATAATATAAGAGTGGGATTTTAATAGCTTAGGAACTCACGGGCACATTATTAGTGATGCTTCATGTAATAACAGATCAGAATCTTATATGAACCACACATCTAAGGAACATGTGGTCCAGATGTACTGCTACAGACCACACATCTAAGAAACATGTGGTCTAGTCTGTAGCAGTACATCCGGACCACATGTTTCTTAGATGTGTGGTCTGTAGCAGTACATTTGGACCACATGTTCCTTAGATGTGTGGTCCAGATAAGCCTCTCAACTAAGGTGGTCCTCAATTTCAAATTAGCCGAGCCTCGGGGTTTGGGTGGGAGGAATGTGACTTGTTCATGACACGACCGTTTGTGGATAGATACACTGAATCATGCATGTCTTGTGATCATACCGGCACATAGATTTTTTTTTTCCAAAAATCAGAGCTGTCATTCGTGATTATATCCAGCAGGAGTACAATCAAGCTCCATGGCTTTCAGAACTGGCTCCGGGGCTCCATGCTGCCACACACCCGAGAGCCTAGACCTTGACATCAGTTTAGCACATTCATGTGCTGCCTGTTACAAGAAAGATTAACAAAAAAAAAATTGAAATCTAGCAAACTCCTGCTAATTAAGCTCCTTCATATATGCATTAGAATATATACCTGAGCCTAGACCTTGACGTACGTTAATGCGGCCAGAACATTTTGTGTATGTATATATGCCAAGTGGTCAAGTAAGCTGTCGATTGCTATTCAAGCCGTGTCCCAGCCAAGCGTCCCTTAACTCATTTCCTTGTATAGCTGGGAGACCAGCCAACAAAACAGGCCCTCTCCTTCACCCTTGACACACCATCCAAACCAAGACAAAAACCAAAACCTTTCCGGCGGCGTATAGCTAGGGTTCCGGCGATGGCTCGTGTGAAGCTCCAGTGGATCGAGAACAAGCAAAGGCGGGAGGCGGCGTTCCGGAAGCGCTGCGCCACGCTGCTCCGGAAAGCCAACGAGCTTTCCACGCTCTGCGGCGTCTCGGTGGCCGCGGTTGTGTACGCCGGCGCCAGCGACGCCGAGTCGGCCGCCACCTGGCCGCCGGCGCCGGAGGATGCCAAGGCCAGGCAGATCATGCAAAGCTTCGCGGATCTGCCTGAATCCAGCAGAGGCAGCTTGGATTCCGAGGCCTTCCTGCGCGAGTGGATCGGGAAGGTGACCAAGAAGCTGGAGAAATTGAAGGTCGGCAACTGCGACCTCGAGGTCAACATCGTCCTCAACGACTTCAGCCTTCGCCGCCGCCACGACCTCGACGGCCTGTCCCCCGAGATCGCCGCCGCCGTCATGTCCGTTCTGAAGAAGCGCGCGAGGGCCATCGCCGGCGTCGCGAGCTCCTCCCAAGCCAGGCGGCGGCGGCCGCCGAAGCTGCACTCGTCGTGCCGGTGGCTGAGGTGGACATGGACGGCGGCGAGACCGCTAAGGAAGGCTACCTCAAGGATGTGGTTCAGATAATCATGAACGACGTCGTCCCTACTAAGGCGGACGTTGATCGTGTTCTCGAGGAGCACGGTCTGGATCTGTTCAAGCCCCAGTAAAGGTCTTGATCTAACTTGATGCAAGGACGCCAGCATGTTCCGGCGACCATGATCCATTTTACATGTTTTGATGATGTATCTTTTTTTTTTCCCCGAAAAATAGTCAAAGTCAACTCAGAGTCGCCTTCGGTGCGCAGGTCTTCGTTCAATCGAGCTGTAGTATCTCTATGTATTCCCCAATATTCTATGCAGCATGTGTTTTACCATCTTCTTCTCTACCATGGATATTGGGTTTGCATCTGTTCAAGTTCCAGAGCTCGATTGCCTCTAGATCTTTTCAGAGTGAATTAATTTTGACTTCATCGCCTTTATCGGGGCTGGACCATCGTTAGTGGTTCCTTGAGTACCGTCTCAAAACAACATTAGTAGTAGAACGATTGCTTGCCGCACTACCTTGATACTAGTATATTGGCCAAGGCGCCCATCAACAGCAGTAAACATGGTTTCCTGAAGGAACATACGCACTTTCTATATTGCAGGATAAACATCGCTTTACCTCAAGAAAGAATAATCACGGTATACAAAGACGACTCATCAGTACTGTATTGCCATTGCCACACTCACGCATTTTCCTCAGGCAAAACGCACACTTGTATATGTTTCTTGCAACTCATACTCATCATTGGCTGTAGCCTCACTTGAGGTCAAGGCCGGATACTTTTTTCCATTATCTAAAAAAAAACTCATACTCATCATACTCTCGCCGTGAAATATCTTCTCAAAGTACATTTGACCTCCCTACATTTTGAGCTACCACATGATTCTTTTCCTACGTATACAATATGCAGTACAAATCCCACAGTCGAACAGTTAGGGGGTGAAGCCTCCAAACCTTATATCCTCCCCGCAATACATACCCAACTTTCAAGACTAGGTCTATCAGCCCAAAGCGAGCACACCCTTCCAAAATTTAGAAGAAAAGAAAAGGATCGAATGACTATCACTTATGCATACAAAAGATATTGGGGGCTCTTTGCCCGTATTTCCTCTCCACTATCATATGGCTTTGTGGATCATTCCTGAAACTGGGTAACGTTGGACTTCATGCTCCGAGTGAAATATCTTCTCAAAGTACATTTAACCTCACCACAATCTGAGCTATCACTTGATACTTTTCATACACAGTACAATCCCAGAATCGAACTGCTAGGGGGTTGAAGTATCCATATCTTCCGATCTATAATTTACCTACCATTTCCAATTTGCCATCGACCCCAATCAAGGATTAATTATCCAAAGCAAGCACGCCCTTACAAAATTTAGATAAAAACTTCATTAAAAAATAGAGAGACTGTCATTTATATGCATACAAAAGATATTAGGGGCTCTTAGCCTGTATTACCTGTCCACTATTTGACTCAAAATTTAATATTGTGCTAAGATATATATATATCTTTCCAAAGCATTCCAAAAACCATGTCACGTTGGACTTTATATTATCATATATCAAGTTGCAGTCTCCATGCATGCTAGAGAATAATGCATACCCTTCAGCGCATGGTAATCCTATGTCATGCAAGCCATTATAATGTGATAATATAGCTCAAATATATATAGAAAAGCACGATTATTAATAAAGTGAGCTAAAAACAAACAAAATTCACTAATTTGCACGCTCTGCAACGTCACCTCTCATGATCAAATCAAGATGAGTCACTCCAGTTCCTAGCTTGCTCATTCACGCCATGAAGTCATGAAGAAGACCAGGTCCATGATTATACATTATCTTCGACGTGATTTACTTGGAGAACACAATTTTTAGTGCCAAAGAGCACATTAGAAATGATACTTCAAAGGCAAGGTCACAACACTTTTCTGGCCAGTACCCCTGGAGTGCAGCGTATTAATACTTCAAAATTATGCCTAAATTGATATTGCAACAACTTACATGAATGGGCAGTAGATGAAGAGTACAATAAATTAAATATTATCCTATGCTCATTTCTCAATTCGGTCATTGCATATTTTATTTTGAATACACAAAATAGCAAAGTAATTAACTGGCAACAGAATCCAGGGGCTGTAAATCCTAACCCAATAAACAAAAAAACATTGTTTGTTATAGCAGTACCTCTGACTTCTACACTTGTCTCGAAGTGGTGCTGAAATCAATGGGGTTTGATCAATTTTCCTTTTGGCAACGCTAGCTTTAACTCTAGTTTGACTTCATGCTTCTATACCAATGTCTTGTAATCTTTTGACAACCAAGGTTCCATCTTCATGTCATCTTCTGCATATGCATATGCTATTTCATAGATTGATCTTCCACGTGCTTCTAGAAACAAGTATATATATTCTGGAAACAAGATTAATATCTTCTACGTGCTTTTTCATGAAATCATTAAGTACCTCTTTCTCAGAAAGCACTTTCAAAAGAAATGAGTGTTGGTTCAGAAAAAATGCACACCAGCAGGTCCACAAATTAACATTTGGAGCTACGTACGCCGAAAACAATTGCTGTAAACAAGGTAATAAAATGGGCTTAAGTCCACAACTTAACACCAGGTGCTCTAGCTTGGAGTGTGACCAATACTATTCAGTTAGTAAAGTTTAATCTAACACATTAATAGGTGGAAATGACAAAAAATATAGGAGATTGATTTGGACCTTTACTAATCTGTTAGCCTAAGAAACGCATAAGTACGTATTCTATGTTTTTTTTGGGGGGGGGGGGGGGGGGGGGGGGGGGAAAAGTAGGAGATTGATTTGTACCTTTACTAATCGGTCTTGTAATTTTGACAACCAAGGTTCCATCTTCATGTCATGCTACTCCATAGATTGATCTTCTACGTGCTTCTAAAAACAAGTATATATATATTCTGGAAACAAGATTATTCTTCGACGTGCTTTTTCATGAAGTCATTAAGTGCCTCTTTCTCATAAAGCGCTTTCAAAAGAAATGATTGTCGGTTCAGATAAAAAGCACACCAGCAAGTCCACAAATTAACATTCGGAGCTATGCCGCTGTAAAACAATCACTGTAACAAAAGAGATATTTTTAGCACAGAAAAAACATTGCATTGTACCTTGGTTAGACACTTGTCGAACGCTCCAGTCGTACCTGCAGCATGGGCGGAGTTAAAGGGTGGACAGGGTGGACCGCGGCCCACCCTGAGATCCAGCCCAGCAAGTATTTTTAGCACTGTAGCACATGTTACAATAGCCTTTTTTTTCTTTTTTTTCCCCCCTATTTTTCTTATCTCGGCGCACTCAAACAAGCCCAATATACATTCAGCCCACCCTACGGCTCGGGCCTGGCTCCGTCACTGACCTGCAGCAATTTCCCACCAAAACAGTTGCTGATATTACTTCACCCCAAAAAGGCTACCGCCAATTTAGGCCCAAGACAAAGAAAAACACATAAAAGAACAAACACAATCATGCCACGTAGCAGGGTTGGAAGAAAACGTGACTGAATTGCATTACGTTTCTAGATTTTTTTTTTTTTTTTTGAGATTACACAGTACAACTCAGACACTCACAACGCACGCACACTCACCCCTATGAACACACGTACGCAAACCCTACCCCTATGAGCATCTTCGAAGACTGAGCCGGCAAATCCAGAGATACGAAGTCACCACTGGCGCCTCGCTGTCGACGGGAGCGTCGCCTACCACTGAAAGCACAAATGCCATTAAATCCTTGAAAATTCGCTCCCACGGGGAGTCGAACCCAGGACCTGAGAGGTGTTACTCGGATGCCTTAACCACTAGGCCAAGACCCTTTCACGCATTACGTTTCTAGATGATAGGAGATACGTTTAGCAATTTTCTTAAATGGGCCTTCCTATTGGCCGCCCCATGCATGTGCTTATTTGATGTTTTAAGTTTTTTTTAGAATCATTTGATGTTTTAAGTTTTTTTTTTAGGCGTAATTTGATGTTTTAAGTGTGATGATGATGAAGTGAACCATTGGCATTTAATGTGTGCATCTGAATTTTGCCCACCCTTTTACAGGGCTTGACTTATGACCAACGGTTTTGCTCAAAAAAAAAATTATGACCAACGGTACAACGGTTACCTTTTTTTTTTCTTTTTTCCTTTTGCACCAAAATTATAGCAAGATCCGTTCAAGAAAAAATATAAGCAATACGGTGTAAAAAAAAAAAGCAATACTATACGGTACATAAAGCCGAGTTAAATTTTTGCATGCGGGAAAAAGGGGGTTTTCGATCGAGTGGTCCAATGGTAACGTATTTGAACAAATCGACCCATCCAAACTTCAATAAAAATGTTGGCAGTTGTGAAGCTTGATGGTTATCCGGTTATCCCCATCCTTGCAATTTTCTAGTACTCGCTCGCTCTAACCGTATGACGAACAGCCAAATACAAAAAGCACTACCTGGTGTTAATTTCGTATCGTTGTCGTGCCAGCCCATGGGCTCACCACCCGGCCCATGGCACGGCACGTAGGTAGTGTAATCATGCCGGGCTGTCCCGTTAAGCATGGCATCCCGTTTTACATGTCAGCCTATTTAGTTAATTTTGAAGAATTTAGTGTTAAATGATGCAAATTTAAGTGTGAGTAACCTCAAAGTTAAGGAAAACACACTACCACTAGGACTACTAGTTGTCCTAAAAAAAAAGACTACTAGTTGCGTACATATAAATTAAAAATATATTTTTTAAAAAAAACTTAATCGTGCCGTGCCGTGTTGTGCCACCCATTGGGCCGCACCCTCGGCCCATGGCACGGCACGAGGGTCGGGCCAAAAAAAGCATGCTTCGTGCAATCGTGCCTGCCTCTTGGCCCGGCCTATGTGGTCATCACTAAACGAGGCATTGGTATATAATGGGCCAGATTACTTTGATTTGGGCTGCATGTGTGCATCTCTTCATTTTTCACCATAGAGGTGCATCTGAGTTTTGGGCCACCCTTTAACGGGGCATGATTTATGCCCAACGGTAACAACGGTTACCCTTTCTTTTCTATTTTTTTTCTTTTGCACCAATAATTATAGCAAGATCTATATTCAAGGAAAATTATAAGCGATATACTACCACTACAAGATATCTAAAAATCCCCGACAGTTTTTCTAGAAGTGGGTGACAGTTTTCAATGTATTTATTAAGTAGGTGTGAAAACTGTAGGGGATGAGTTTGTGGGGAATGAGTTTGTAGGGAATTTGCTAAAACTGTTGGGAAATATAGAAGTTTGCACTAGATAACTGTCAGCCTATCAAAAAAATTATACTAAACTGCACACTGTCGGCCACTTTGTATAACTCACTGTCGGGGATAAATACAAATCTTGTAGTGTACAGAACAAAAAGACGAGTAAATTTTTTGCATGCGGAAAATGGATTTTGTGGATCGAGTGGTGAATGGTCTGAACTTTTTGAACAGATCGATCCATACGAAGTTCAATAAAAATGTTGGCAGTTGTGAAGCTTGATGGTTATCCGGTTATCCCCATCCTTGCAATTTTCTATTACTCGCTCTCTCTAACCGTCTGACGAACAGCCGAATATTAGAAAAAAAAACAGTACTACCGCTTTAACCAACTTGACCCAAAGGCCCCGCCGTGGCATACTGCAAAAAAGTGGTATATAGTATAACTCTTGCATCGGGTGACGATGAGCAACATGCATCTCTGACACCAAAACTACTGTAGTAGTTGGAAAAACGGCAGAAACATGGCCTCGAAAGAGGGCAGAAACATATCCTAATGCATGTGTTGTGGCAGCGTCACTAATAAATCTCTCCAGATGTACCAGCCAGCATCTCACACCTTCTCCAGGGTATGGAGTGTGCCGGCCAGCACTAGCGGGAATTCAGACTCGACCATGCTTGCTTAATTGACCACGGATGGTAACACGAAAATGAACTGAAAAAAAAAAGGTTTTCGCGCCATCGGACGCATGCCGCCTTGATGCATGATCTGGTGGATTCAGCTGCTATCGCCAAGAACTTGCTTTGCTTGCGACGAAGAATGGATGTGGTATGTACTGATGCTGAGTGTGGATCGATCTCGACCGTCTCTCATCTCGTCTCGTCCCGGATCTCCAAGCTAAACGGACGGACGGACGGAACGGCGGATCGGGATGGGCGTTGCCGAGAGTGGTCAGGATGCGGCGGCGCTGCAGATCCTGGCCTTGTCGAGCATGTTCCACATGACCTGCACGTCCTCGTAGGTGCACGCCATCACCTCGCCGTACAGCTGCGACGACGTCGTCCTCTCCAGGTCGCCGCCGGGAATGCCTGATTCATTCATTTCGAAGAACTAGCTAGATCAGAAATGAAGTCCGTGACCCGTATGGAAAGCCAAGATCGAAGACGAGATGGGTTGTTGATTAATTACCTGAGGACTGGCGGCGGTGGCGCGAGGCCTTCTTGCCGGCGTGCTGCTGGTCCCGCTGCGGGTTGAGCATCTTCCTGAAGGGCGTCGTGATGGTGCGCACCCAAGAACCCATCCTCTCTTGCAAGATTGACGATGCTTCTTCTCTCTGCAAATCCAAATAATCTCTGTAGATCGATGTACTAAGTACGCTGTACGGAAAGCTAGCTAGTTGGAAACAATGGATGGATGACTTTCTTGTGTTCCGGTGAGACTGTGTGTGTTTGAGAAGAAGTACTGTGCTGTGGTAAACAACAGCTACTCGGCCGGGGCCTGGGCGCCGATATATATCCATGGCGAGAGGAGAGAGAAATTATGAAGAGAGAGTTGAGGGAGGGAGGGAGGGAGGAAGGTGTGGGGGCCGGGAGGCAAGATCCGGAAGACAAGATTGGGGTGGGGGTGCACGTTGATGTCGAGCGAAGAAACTGAAATTAATTAGGCGGAGATTGAAAAGCACTCGTTGGCGCGTTGAGCGCGGGCTCTGCCGTTGAGTTGACAGCCGTCGGATCCGGTGATCTGACGGTTGGGCTGGCAGCTTCGTGAGACACATGCACGCGATCGGGAGATGAGAAGGAATCGATCTCCTTTGATTTGACGTTTCTGATGAATTAAAATACAGTGAGAAGCAAGCACTCGCTTTCGTAACGAAAGAGAGCCCTCATTTTCTGGAGCAAATCCTGTCGCAAATTTGAAGCTACCACTCACTATTGGCACCTTTTGCGAGTACCAATGCAAAGATTAAACTAGTTTAGGAGGACAACAAGATTGTACGTAGAAAATCGTATTGCCTGTGGTTGGTTAAATGTTTCTTGATGGAACCTATATATTAGCATGAGATGAAACTGCATTTTACTGTGGAAAGGGCCAACAATGTGAATCCGATGGAAACGACGATGGTTTCTTTCTGGTACGGGAAGGGCGCAACTACCGATGCAGGTGAGAACAGAATCGCAGGATGGTGGTGGGGGTCCCCGGCGAGCATGGCGGCACGTGCTGACGTTAAAAGGAGAAGGCAGAATCATGAGCGCCGGGCCCGGGGCACGCGACCGCACATGCCTGCGGACATCCATGGACGGAACTGCTCTCGGCCCCGCCTCCGCCGCCCAGAAACCAGTTCTGCTCACGCGCGTGATGCATGCCTTCGTGTTTCCCGGCTCCGGCGGAGCTGCTCTGCTCTGACGCGCTCCCTCCGGGCCGCCGTCTGTCCGACGGCTTCTCTCCGAGTTTTTCACATGTTTTATTTATCCTTTTTATAAGAAAATAGTTTCTGATACAGAATTAGAGGAAAATAACTACTTTCAGTTTTAGCGTAGGGATAATCTACCGCAAAGAAAAACATATATACCAAGGTAATGGAAAAGGGAAATCGACACGAAAATTAACACACGGCAAAGTCTTTGGTGTGGACTTATGATTGGCATTCCTAATGTCCATCTCCTAAAAACGGGAAAAAAAAAATTTGGCGGGTACTAAAATGAGGATGTTGGCGTGCACAGGTACAAGCTTCGTGCCACTAACATTGGCACCGACGGCCGACTGTCAAAACTAAACATAATTTCTTCCCAAGTTAATTATTAGAAAACATTTTCACATTTTAGAAAAGATCAAAATATGCGCAAATATGTTCTCTTCCCCTTCTCTCTCTCTGACCATGGCGGTTTTGCAAAACAGGGTTTAGGGAAACCGCCCCGGCTGCTGGCCGGCCGCTGCCACCGCCGGCCAGTAACGGTTTCTCTGCGTCCTGTACTAATAAAATATATATGCCGATCCCTTCTGACAGAGTATCTAGCTAATGACAATGCACGCCACTCCAGAGAGGGAACTAAACAATTTCAGGTCTCTTTAGCAAACAAAAAACTATTTAAGGGCTAGTTTGCGAGTCAAAAAAAAAAGATAACTATTCTATGATCGACGTCGGCATCTAACTAGTGAAGTTAAACATTGGAGGACGCAAAACAATTAAGCTTTCCTTCCTCTCTCGTCTCGTCCATGTGATGGCCGGTCGCTGTCGGGGTTCCCAATATAGGCAGGCATCGTTCGGTTGATCAAGTGTGGTGTGTGCATGTTCATGAGTCACATGCTCGGCTCCTGCGATCCTCCTGCCGGTAGTGCTCCATCGGTTCAAATAATGTATATATGCACATAATGAAATAATGGTTGTGCGGGAGTTAGGCGAAATTTTGTTTAGTGCAGAGAGTTCACACTCACAGTCACATCTGATCATTGAACGAATGCATTGGGTAGTGTAGATTACAGACATGTGCAAACATGGACCACCACTGAAACTTGTACAGTATCAGAGATATCCTAATAGGGAGTACGAGTAGTAAATTCACGGCGTCGCCGGCCGGAAGGGGAAAGCCGGGCCTTCACGTGACGCGCTGGAGCCGATGAACAATCCAAATTCAAGGCGCCCAATCAAAAGCCACGTACGTAAAAACTGTCGTTAACCGCCGGCCATGCATGTGCAAGCGCTACAGGGCCTTCGATCAGCGTCGGCAGTCGGCACGTACCCAAACAGTAATAACCGACTGATCGGTCAGGGTGATCAGTACCGCGCCGCCGCCGACGAGGACGAGGACAGTGGCCCGTCGCCGGCGCCGGCGAGCATGCCGCGGTGGACCCGGTCGATGAACGCGGACGCGCGGCGGTCGATGTCGCGCTCCGCGTACCACCACGGCCGCCCCTCGGCGTACCCGTCGTCGTCGCTCGGCCGCACCTTCGCCGCCGTCGACGTCGTGTACGCGTGGCACTGGTACTGCTGATGCCACCCCGCTGCTTGCTGCTCCTCCGTCTCCGGCGCGCAGGCGGCCGTCGTGAGGCCGAGGAACCCCAGCACGGCGGCGCGCTTCTTCCCTGATGATCTCCCCATGTCGGCGTACGACAACGACCCGATCGCAAACCTTGCCGATCGACTTGATCGCAACAAGCCTAACTTGCAGACTAGCCTGACCGCAAATCACCTTGTTGACAGTGTTGTGCTGTGTACAAACTGTTGTATATGGCACCTAACTGGATGATCTCTTGCTTAATTGATCGCGATTGAGGATGAATGGTACGTTTCTGACGAGTAGTACATCATTTATATATAGTGCAACCGGATCGACCGAGCAGGTGCAACGCGTGTCCATCGCTCAATTGATTCGCTCAATTGATTATCCGGTCATCCACCGTGTGCTTACTGGGTTAGGCATCTTCTTACTCGGAAACGAAAAAACTAGCCTGCTGCCAAAAAAATGGCCATCGACGGACCGTGTGGTTAGGCAGCTACAGGTATGAGAATGTACGGCTGCTAATTAGCCTACCATACTACTTCTACTAGAAAAAACGAGCAAAAGCTTTTGCTTTTTCCATGATAGCCGGCGGGCCAAACGCGTCCAGCGATTCGTCGCTGAAACCGTGTATAAATTGGGTGCGTTGGTGTTCCTGCAAATATTTTCTATGCGCATGGAACCGTACTCAGTTAGGTGCTAGCTAGTGATTGTTCATGAACAGATAATCAAATTAAATGGGTTTAGTCTCGTCGGACCTGTCACGAACATGGGACTCTAGTCCCAACTCCGAATGATTCGCTCTGCTTACTTGGAAAGGCAGACGATCTAAGCTGCGCGCCAAATGATAGGCGCAAATCATATTTGGTTTGGTGATGGCTCTGTAGTCATGGAACAGCTTATAATGTTCAAATTAATAAAAGTACGCATATTCCTCAACATGGAGAAGAACCTGTGCCTGCCAAGCTACTGCATTACCAAACTGTGGTGTTAGCAGTACCGCTTTTTTAAAAATCATGGAACATGCCAGAAAGCTCTTTTGTTATAATGTTCCCCCGGCCGGTTAACGATTACCTCTCGCCGGTGATTGCTGGGTTCACATTAGATAACTAGCTAATTAAAGGCTATATAATATCACTGATTTTCAGTGAAAATATATATCACATTTCGTTGGTATGTCATAGCACATGGTATCCACTGATTAGAGAGGGTGCGACGACATGTGGTCGCCACAAGCTTATAACTGAGAAATTCTTTATCATCCGCGGTTCAACTTTACAACAAAAATTAAACATGCTTGCTTTGCTTTGGGCGCGCAACGCAAGCTACTGCGGATTATCTATCCACTGGTTAGGCAGCTGCCTCCTCCCCTCATTGCCTTGTTTGGCTAAGCATCTCTCTTTAATTTGTTCGTCGATACTTTTACTTTCTGCAAAGACAAACGAAACCTTTTCGTGGATTAAGTACTTGTCTGTTCGCTTAATTAAAACTGGCATGATACCCAGTTGTTAACTGATGGCATTAGGATAACACAATGTTTAAAAGTAAGAAAGTCATCTTAAACCTCATCAAAGTATTAAGAGTAGAATTGATTTTCTTCTTTCTTTCCTTTTTTTTTGGCCAATGTGCGTGTTACTATACCATTGCTCTGTTTCCTCTTTGCAGGGGAGAGTGGAAACAGAGAGCAGAAGCAGCAGAAGCAAGGGATGATGATGGGCCAGAATTGACAGGGGATGCAGACAGGCCCAATGTTATGGGTGGGCTTCCGGACGATTGCGTATGGGAAGCAGACGAATTTTTTTTATTTTTAATCGATTTTTTTATTATATTTTTATTAATAACCGCCCGTTTTCGAAATTTGCAAGACTAGTCGCCCAATCGCCCGTACATAGGGCGATAAGGGCTTATCGCCCCGCCAATGGGCGAGAAAAAGCGCGATGGGGCCTAGTCGCCCTGACACCGGGCGACAGGACTCTTGTCGCCCAGTAAATGGGCGACAGGTTACTGTATGACTCTTGTCGCCCAAACCTTGGGCGACAGGTTACTTGAGCCATTTTTTATTTTCGAAACCGTCGCCATCACAGTCCACAATGGGCTTGGAGCCGGACACGTCAGCCTTGCTGCAGCTTTGCAGGAAAAAGATTCTTTGCTTGGCACAATGGGCTTGGAGCCGGACACGGGCTCCAAGACAAAAAGCAGCGAGGTTTGCTGCTTCTCACACGTTTTGTGGGTCCATCATCATTGATGCATGCAGCAAAGTGAAGGAGAATAGGAAGAAAGAGAGTGGAAATGGGCCCCACGTTACTGTTATTAACGCTGACTATTGTGTGAACAGGCTGTAGTGGCTCGGCTTGGAGCCAGAAGTTTGGCGCAACTATTGGCCCTGCTCTATAGTGGCTGAACTGTTTCAGTATCTGGATGAAAAGTGTTGGCGACATCGTATCTGGTGATTAGTGACGTGAGCTACAGTAACCTGTCGCCCCACTGCTGGGCGACAAGAGTAGGTACAGTACCTGTCGCCCGCGTGCTGGGCGACAAGATTCCTGTCGCCCTACTGCAGGGCGACTAGGCCTCATCGCGCTTCTTATCGCCCGTTGGCCGGGCGATAAGCCTTTATCGCCTTATGCACGGGCGATTGGGCGACTAGTCTTGCAAATTTTTAAAACGAGCGGTTATTAATAAAAATATAATTAAAAAATCGATTAAAAATAAAAAAAATCCGGAAGCAGACGACGACACACAGCAAGGCCAACTGTTTCACTTTCCGATTCCATCTACTGGGAGCCCATATCAAGCCCATAAAGAAATGTGCAGCCCCAAAAAAGCCCACGAGAGCAACGCGGATCACGGGAAGAGATTTTTTCGTCTGCTCTGTTCTGCTTTGCCGGGTCCTCCCCTTTATTAGGGGCCTTTATTAGCCGTCGCCGCCGAGACTCTGCTCCGCGAACGATCTGCACACCGCTTCTTATTTAAGCGGTGAAGACAAGCCACGGACGGAACGCTCCACCGATGGGCGGCGCCGGCGACGAAACCTCAAGCAAGCCTCCGCCGCCGCCGGCGGCGGAGTCGGCGGGCGAGGACCTGGTGGCGGACAACGCCCTGCACGCGTTCGGCTTCGAGTTCACCAACATCACCGGGCGCGAGGTCACCGGCCGCCTCGCCGTCACCGAGAAGTGCTGCCAGGTACGCGCCGTCGCCTCCGAGTAGAAGCCACCACTTTGCTAGCAGTAGAACAATAATAACCGTGACCTTGAGGTCTGTTTAATTTGCAGCCGTTCATGAGGCTCAACGGCGGCGTGTCGGCGCTGATGGCGGAGGCGACGGCAAGCATCGGCGCGTACATGGCGTCGGGGTACCGGAGGGTGGCCGGCGTGCAGCTGTCCATCAACCACCTCAGCCCCGCCCGCCTCGGCGACGTCGTCCAGGCGAAGGCCACGCCCGTCCAGCTCGGCCGCACGATCCAGGTAATGCACGCACCACGCCGCTGACTGATAGTGTCATTAATCTCTTCGTCTTGATCGCTGGAATCTCTTTGTGTTCAGCATAGTAGTATAAATCACTAAGCCACGTGATCGCTGATTACATTGTCAACTGAACTAGTAGCTCATCTGAGATTCCACGCCGTTGACAAATGGGAACGTGACACCACGATCCCGGGGTCAAGGTTTTGCCAACAACAAAGTAGAAGTACGTTATCCAAGAAAAGAAAAAAAGACAGAAAGTTAGGAAGAGCAGTGCACTTGGACTTCGTGGCTTGAGTGTTTGAAGCGCTCTGCTTCCGCCGCCCAAGTTTGACCCTTTTTACTTGGGCGTGCCGTCTAGAGAAGTCTTCTCTGACGTCTACCTCATCAAGTCATGAGATGTTTATTAGAAAATGTTCACCAGGACAGGATAGGAAAAAGCCTCCCATGCCTTTTTGTTTTCAAGCCTATCTCCGTTCTGTATCCAAGCTGGAATGATTTTGGACAGTATCGGCTGCCGTAGCCCCTGTCACTGACACCTGGGCCCGGCCTAGGCCCACGTGTCAGTGACCACTGCACAACTGCACGTGAGCGTATCCCTGCCCCATGATTTTACACCTGGATTATTCATTCCAACAACATCTATACATAGCAGAGAAAAGGCCTTTTTTGTTTTTATTTCTGATACATGAGCTGCCAACAAGTACTAAGGGAGGCAACACAAGAAAATTGGAAAAGTGTACATGTTGATCACATTCATTCACCCAGTACACTGATAGCAATTCTCTGTCACATACTCGCATTCACCACCTAGTGCTCATGCTTCACGTAAAGTAAGCAGTTAGACTTGAGGTACAGCATGTTTTAACTAAGCAGTACCAATTACCAGTGAGCATACAGCTTTGCTTCCTGCTCTGCAATTAAACTTGGCTTGGAACTCTCAGACTTATGTTCTACTAAACTTTTGTCCTTCTGAAAGGTCTGGGAGGTCCAGATATGGCGCGAGGATCCTTCAACATCAGAGTGCAAAGATTTGGTGTCGACAGCAAGGGTTACTGTCTTAGCCAACTTACCTACACCAGAGGAGATGACGAGCTTTAAAGAAGGCATGAAGAAAAATATGCAAAGTTGTAAGGAGCATCTGAAGTCATGTTGCTTATACATTATGACACAGTAGAAGTATCGAGCAGGACATCTCCTTATCAACGATTGCAGTCATTTGTGGAATATTTTGGTATTACTGCAAAGTTTATTACTTTACTGTATATGTGCCAAAAAAAACTATTGGGTACTCTGAATCCCAACTAAATGCACCCTAGATGTCAATACTATGAGAAGCATGTTATGATGTAATAAAGAATTTGGGATAAACTGGTAGGCTCAGAACCTACATTTCACCAGCAACTTAGTTTATGTATCTCCTGGTTATGTCCGGCCAGCACGAAACCTTGCTTTAGTACTAGTGTCCTTCCCAAATCTACTTATTGTGAGGATCTTCCTGCATGGAAGTAGAATGAGAAACATAACACCATTCTGCAGCCAACTAAACTTTTCAGTGCTTATGAAATGTGTTACCTAAGGCTCGCCAATTGGCTAGTTAAATCATTGATCTCCAGGAAGGAAAGCTTTAGTGAAGATAGAGTTCCAGGTACCTCTTCTGCAATAATTTTTGCTAATTTATTTGCTGTGATTTCCAATTTCTGCATAACCTGTAAAACAAATATATGTTAACCAAAAAAATGAGAGAGTTCACACAAGAAGAGTGTCCTGTTTATGATGTACTAGTTATCATTTATTCAGATGATGTACTCACTCTGCGTGCTGAAAACGATAAGATGATCAGCGATAGAGAGAAGCTCATGACCTGCAATTAGGATGTAGAAAGTTTAATTGAAGGTTGTGCCAGAATAGTTAGGTTTTGATCTATCTAATAATGAAGGTGCAAATGAAATGGGACTACAATTGCCTATTATAGGACACAAGTTACAGCCCATGCAGACATCTTGTTTGATTGTGATATAGCATTTTACATCAATCGTTTTTTTTTTCTAGGCTTGCATCCATATAGATGAAACTGACTTTTCATTTGCCGTTCTTTCTTTTTCTCTTTTTATGGCTACAACTAGTAGTGCCCATTTCTGATAATAACAAGGAGAAATCTATACCATAATTGCATATTTTTATAGACAACCATGTTTAAATTTGTTGCTCCAACATATGGGCAATGGAGTTTGTAGGAGCTAGATAGAACCAAAGCATAGGTTCACTACCAATAGTGGGGAGAGGACCGATTCGAGTAGGTATGAGAAAGAACAATTACAAAAGATGATACTCAAGGATAACGGAGTGCATCAGAGAGCAAAGGGCGTAATGTAACGTAATAAAAGAAGCATACTATGGGAGTGTTAATCCTCAGTTCACTACGTACAGAACTCCTACAAAGCACAACTTGTCCGTTCGCCGTGACTATAGACTAGGCTGAAAAATGGTCCGGAGTAATGTTGCTAAGTAGGCAATGAACTATAGACTCAACACAATAATACATCATTATCTCAACAGGAATGATTTTACTGATCGCATGATGCATAGCTTGCCCCTTAAAGAAGTTGGCAATTATTTGCAAAATTCTACCCTATTAGATACGACACAACCTCTTACTCACACCAGGTAACGTGAGAACCCGCAAGATTCAGCTTATCTCTGTCTATCCTGGCCAAAACTGCCATCTTGAGATGGACTGAGCATTGACGAAAAGGCTCAAGAATATCCTATCTAAGGCTTGACATGTTCATTGGTGTAGTTCCTAGCTTGTTCTAATCGTGATGCTAACATTTCAGTGCTGATGTACTGTAAGTCAATCAAACATTATGCCAGAACATTAAACTAAAATAAATGTATTTCCAAGAATTTGGGGCATCTCTTTATCCTGCTAAAGTTCCATGTTGAGGTGCGCAGAGCACTGACGAATCAACAGCGTTCCTCGTCCCTCACCTCCTCCAGCTAAACAGATTTTCGCCTCCTCCAGCTAACTTCTAGTTTATTGACGCGTTGCTCCTAACATCTACCCAAGACTTGTATCCACGAACCAAGAAATCGCACCAAACAACTCGCTCGCCGCCGCCATAACGGATTCCCCGAGTCCAAAACCAGCAAGGTGAAAGCAAAAAAAGCAGAGGCATACCGCAGCGAGAACTACGAGGAGTATGGCGAGCCCCGCCTCGGCATCCCTAGGGACGGCGCCGGCGGCGAACGGAGGAGGGGACTGCGCGGCCACGAGGCGCTGCTGAAGCCGGTCGCAGGCAGAAGCCCCGCGAGCGGATCCCGACGCGCACGTGGGTCTGAGGTAGAGGCGGCGGCTGTGAGGGTGACGGCGCAGGGCCACTGACGGCGGCGAAGAGACGAGCGCCGGCCGGGAGCTCATCGGAGCAAGCATGACTACGCGTTGGAGCAGAATCGGATGGGCCGTCGTCAAGAAGTGGAGAGACAGTGTTGGGCCTTTAGGTTTCCTGAAATTTAGACTGCAGTGGGCCGTCTAATTCAAACTGTTTGGGCTACATTGTTTCCTTATGGGCTAGACTCTAGAGTAGCTGGGCCTCCCCTGGGCGAGCCCGATGGACCCTGCTCTGAATTTAGAGATAAAAATAGACCAAACAATGTTGTTATCCTTGCATCAAACTAAATCAAGGCAAGATCTAAAAAAAAAAAATCAAGGAAAAGATCTAAAAAAAAAAAACTAAATCAAGGAAAAGTCACCTGAATTGTTGAAATATCTATTGAGCAGCGACCAAACAATGTTAATTTTCACTTAGGCCTTGTTCGGTTAGCACACGTTTGATTCAGGCCCGTTTTCGTGATAGCTCAGGAATGAATGAAGCCTGTCGGTTCACTCAAACAGACCGGAATGGAATCAGGAGGTGAGACTCAGGGCTCGCTTCTGGGCTTTTGAGTGGCGAATTCGGTCGGAATGAGTCTGACTTCAAAACGGATCGCATCTAACCGAATGGAAAATCCGTCCTCCGGAACAAGGATCCTTCTGATTTTAAGCCGGGCCAGACAAATCCGACCAGAACAAGCTCGTTTCGGGCCCAATTTGGCCCAACCGAACAAGGCTGTAGGAGAAGGAGGTGGTGACAACCTTATGTCTCACGCGTTGTTCCTACTTGTGTTTTTGTTCAAAAGATTGTTAGTTTAGACTTGAATAAATCATTATTTTTTAAATTCATTTCACAGATATATTTAAAAATGGGAAGAATACGAGCTTTTGAACAGTCATGACAATGTCAAACCAACCCCGTACAGTAATCAAAGTTTGCACCATCATTACGCAAAAATAAAAAATGTTATTCCATGATCCATCGAATTCCTGAGCCGGTCACTACCGGTGGGTCACAGACGTACGGTACCTTGCAGGCTTGCAGCGTGAAGGGACTCCGACGACTGAAAACCATGTTAAGCAACCAAAGGGAGAAAGGAGACGACGTACGGGATGGGGCTTTAGGCAGGCAGCTACCTAATAACACAATGAACGAACATGGTCAAGGCAGTCGATCCTTTGTGATACTGGTACCTCTACCGACAATCTATTAGGCGTGATAGTTTTTCAGCCTGCGGTGCAGTCACGACGTCGTGTTCGTGGAAAAATGCACCGGTTTGAGATACACGACGGTGACCAGACCGGGACAGGAATCTCCAGCAATTCTGGATGCATGCAATCCTCCTGTCTATATGAAAGTACGACGGTCATACATGTCATGGTCAGCATAGATGGAGCTTCTTGCCATATATCTTCAAGAAAAGGAAACAATACATCTCCATTGTATAGTCATACTCTCGCAAGAAATTAGAAGTAGGGAAATAATGAAGAGAATACCATATCAAACGGTCGCTTGATGGATTCAAAACTGTGTACAAATTCGCATGACACTTTGATTTTTGAACAGACCGGCCGGATGCATTAAATTAGCTACATGAAAATCATGTCTCGATATTTTGTACTAGCTAAGTCAGGATCACTCCCTACAGGACTTCCATCCAGGTCCCTGGCTAGTCGCTCTCGGAATTAGAAATCTGAAGAAATCATTAGAAACCATTTCTCCTTTGGCCGGGAAAGTTGATAAATATTGTGTGCTCTGAGGTTAGCAACACGTCCCTCTTGTTAACACACACACATCATGGCTAAGAAGCTTGATTTTTTTTTCCTCTCGAAAGACCAACAAAGAGAACACGTCATGGCCAAAATCTAAAGTGGTCATGCGTGCAGTGACTGACATGCACAACCAGCTCGTACACTGGTCCACAAGCCTCTCCCTAGCTTTGGCTTTTTCACCGGACCTATCGTTATATCTCGATTGCCTTGATTCTACCCACTTGCAAGTACTACTAGTCCAGATCAACTCCAGAGTGTAAGCTAGGGCGCCGCTATCTTTTACCGGTCTAAGCAAGACCTACCCTGCTGGGAGAAATTTTGGTCTTCTCTTGCAGCTCGATCTCCTTCAAATGCTTCTCTCTAATAAGTCTCTCTAGTAACGTACATGCATAGTGTCAATGTGTCGTGCTCGTGCATACATCCATCACCTTTTTCTTCCTGTTGTTGCTTTCAACTTTAGCACACGCACCTTTATGGATTTCCCTTTCCCTTGGTCCCATTTGCATATGTGGTTTCTTGACCTTGGAACCGTCGCATGCGACCTTGCGACGACCTTGGTTGATCATTTGTGGTTCTCGTGCCCGTTGGTTGTGGGTCATGCATCTCCATCTCCTTTTTCAAAGTAGTATAAACTAACCTGCATATGATATGAGACCCATGCATGCATGAGAGAAAAAGGTATATATATTCACAGGACAAGCAAAGTCTTGCGCCTTGATTTCTCCTCACCGGCTGCCTCGGTTGTTGGACTTGTGAGAGCTAGGGCTGCCTGTGGGAGCACGAAAATTCTAAATAGATGCTTGATTTTCTTCACCATCTTTACATAATTTTCAGCCCCGATAGTTTTACACCAGAGGCTTCAACTTGTCACGTATGTTCATTATTTATATATACGGATCTTTTTTCTCAAAATTGCTTTGACCAGATTCCATTTGGCATGTGCACCCCACTTGTGAACATAATTTGATTCGATGCATTCGTGCATCACATGACATGAATAATTGGAACGTCAGTCTGGGTTACACACCTACGTCAATTCTAAAGAACACATATAAGTTTAGGCCACTTTTACTAGCAAAAAAAAAGTTCAGGCCTTTTTCTGTTTGTATCAATTAGCTAACGTGCAAGTTATTAAAAATAAGGTCCCTTTATGAATTTTAATTTCGTTGCTGATTATTAGCTTCCAACATCAGATCAAGTACGACGTGTGCGGACTTATATAGTTCAGTTGGTATCACCTCACAATGAGAAATGAGATAGTAGGTAGGAAGTATCTCATAAGATACAGCAATGTGGGGCTGACATGTTCATGGGTGTGGATCAAGAGAAACACCTCAACTTGCATGATCATTTACAAGTTCCAACTTGGTTTAATTAGTGGGGTCATTTTCTTAAATATAATTGAAATAGTTCCTACTCAAATGTCAATGAAGCATGAGGACATCCCTTAAAACTGGGTGGATTAATCCACATGCTGCAGCCCAGTAGCCACAGGTTGGCTACTCCCAATGGGAGTTTCATTTTCATTAATAGGATGCCATGTAAGCAATTTTGATGATGTGGCAACAAATTAATGAAGAAAGA
>JAAXCT010001656.1:0-141213 GCA_012490785.1 Eragrostis nindensis | reverse complement strand
AATTTGGCCGGGTCTCGCCTTGCCGTTGCAGCAGAGGGAAACAAGCAGATCGTCCTGGTTAAGTTAATTCAATTGGAAGCCGGTGTCATGCAGAAAAAGGTATTGATAGTTTCTTTGTGATAACTAGTAAAAATGCACGTGCGCCACGCACGTGTCCGCTCAAATGACATCACTTGGCAGGACTTTATCATACAAAGAAAATAATATGATGTATCGTATATGTATCATAAAAAACCACACTTCTGACACATCATTGCATTAAGTACCATAACGACATTAACACGACAAGCTCAAGAATCTGCTAAAATAACAACATTGTTTGAATTTAAGACGCTAATTGATTTCGCGACATAAAAAACATGACGTGCGCATAGTTCTTATTCATAGTCGGTAACGATAGCGACCATATTTATTGAGAGTCTTTATTTTCATGCACCCTCAAAGCACATTCATATCTTTCAGACGGTCACGGCTAAGCTGACGTGCTTGATTAGGCGCATTTGTTAGACGCCTTTGAAATCCTAAATTTAGTGAAGAGAAAAATCAACGCCAATTCAGATGTAGGTTACAAAAATGAAATGGACCAGAACACATTTTTGCTATATTTACCTCTCATTGCCTCAGCTTCTGGCCTGTCGGGCTCAAAAATAATTTTGCTATATCGAGTAGTGACAAACACCTGCATTTAAATAATTTGCGGATATGAGAGGTAAGCAGGCAATGGTGAGAACATATTGTGTTCATTTCAAAATATGTCTTCATTCGATACCTCTTTTTGTGTTCATTTGCACATAGAGTGGAGCAATGGTTTAAAATATTGTGCCGCGGGTCGCCATTCTCCAGCGTGGCGCAAAATATGTGGACTGCGGACATAGATGACGAGAATCTGCATACTGCGCATCAAATAATCACATTATATTTAACGAGAAAAGGCATGCATATATTTTAAATAATACGTACACAACGTACCACGTGTTCATTATGGCGACATGCCTGCTTGTCGTCGTCTCCAGGTGCGTTTTGTATCATGGACATCAGATATATGACAACCACGCCAATAACATCTGTAGGAAGAGTTACGACATTTGTTAGAGAAGCAATACCCAGTTTTATTACTAAACTAACAAAGGTGACAAGCATACCAGTCAAGTTTTTATGTGCCTCAAAATGGTTGACTTGATGAAATGAGCTGAATGTTCGTGGGAACAAAGGATATGCTATCGGTCTTCTAGAGTTAGAAACCCTGCTTTCAGAAGTAATGCTTGCAAAGAATTCGACGCCATATACATGAAACACATTGAGAAAGTTTAAATCATATCTGTATCCAACAACGACATCAATGAAATCATATGGATATCCTTCAACGATTGTTCGAGCCAGATCCAAACAAGTCCTGCCAAATGCCAATGCCTCCATCCTAGTTCCCTGCAACAAAAAGCCCATCCCACATTATATTTTCATCACTGAACCTCTATCATCGAAAGAGGTGATGCAAATAATTGTACAGTAAAATATCTAATGCACCTAAATTGAGATGATATTACCTCCTCATCAACCAATATAAGTCTTATGTAATTTCCATCCTTGTGCAAGCTTATATTGCTTTAAAGTAGACCTTTGCACCGAAATTAATTTTGCTGATGATGAGATCCAGGTTAATATCACGGAAATATCATTCTGCAAAGGAGAAACACGTGGACGTGAGCACCGGTGTGCAGGGTTCATCAACATGCAAACATAGGCAAAAAATGAAAACCGGTAAAAAAATGTCAGCTGCAGGTTCCACAAACTCACTAATAACCGTACCACAGAAAAAAAAAGAAAGGACTTTCAACTTGACACAGCTATGCAATGCCATCACAAAATTAACTGGACGCATTCATACTACGTACTACAAAATGATATTTGCGATAGAGCTAATAAGATATTCTAATTGAATAACAAAAACATCTTAATTAAACCAATAAATTTATATGATAATAAATATTTGTCAAAATAAAGAGACACAAGACAAATATTACTTCAGTCGTTGATTTATATCTTTTGACAGGAACCAATAGCATCACCTGACCTTGAGTAAAATGTTATGTGTCCAAAAGGACAGAATATAATCACAAATTATACGGCATCCCTAGATGCAATAAAACTTTACAATTTCAGTTGAGCATGAATTGACATTTAGGAGGAAACTCAGCCCAGCATAAACATATAAGATAAGGCACTGCAAAAATATATAAAGTGACACAGGGTAGAGAAGACCATCTAGAGTGACACAGGGTAGCAGAGGCACCCAATTATTCAAGTAAACACTGTCCTAAAAAGTATTTAGGATGAGTTCTAACAGATTAAGAACCATGCATTAGGACATATAAGAACAATGAGAGAACAAATTGGAACACTACAAAAACTGCTAATCAGGACAGGAATAAGAGAGCAATCTGGATAGCTTGTCAAATTGTCAACAAACAATTAGTGCAGGACAGAAATAACAGAGGAATCTCTAGCGGTAGGCAGAATCTCCTAGAGGCACGCAGAAGCACCTCCACTCCTGAAAAAATTAATATGTACAGATATAGTTTGATATCAAGGAAGAAAATACTCAATAAACTACTTTTAGAAAAGTGACATGAATTTCAATTATCACTGAGTGCAAAATTATGCCACACGTTTCTTGCCAATGTATGTCATGGTTTTCTTGCCAAGTAAAAAAGAATAAAAAATTATTTTATTGCTACATATGTACACAGGGACTATATAACATTTGGTGAAAGAATAAAACAAGATAGTAGATATAAGTTATCAGAGTCTAAATTCTAAAATCAAGATGCACTCCAGTAGTAAATATAATTATATAAAGGGAGAAAAATAATCATGGTGCTCAGAAAGCTCACCTAGCATTGAAGATGAATCCGCAAAATCATGTCGATGAAAAACAGGTGGAAACAAGAATGTGTGAATTCGTCATATTAGTAAGTAGTAACCAGCAATTGCAATGTTTTCAATAGGCAACAATCAGGCGGGCTGCAAGCACACATCATCAGAGATCATCAGTCAATCTTGTGGGGGAGCAGAACTGGAACTCACATTTACAATGCACAAGTATTCCCCATCCAATCAAAATAAGACCGCTCACTCAGCCTTTTTTTATTCTTTATTTTGCGAAGGCAGCTACACACTAAATCAGCCGTTGAAGTATAACGCTACAGGAGCCAGGATCCGATCCAGGCAAGGAGGATACCTGAAGCCGTTCCGGTAATGCTTCAGGAACCAAGGCAAGAATGAGATAAGTACGACGTCGAAACGGGAGTGTATGGCCATCCGGTAATGCTTCGGCTCCTTCGTCTCCACCACAAACAACTGCGATGACGAGATCTGGGAGGGCGGATCACTCACTGGATCGATGCCGTCTACCGAGGGCAGGGGCTGCATCTCGTACGGTGGTCGGTGGGCTCGAGCGCTGCGATGACGAACTTGTTGGGCACGCCGCTGCGACCCTCCCTGTCGTCGCCGTCGAAGCACGGCCACCTGGCCCGAGGAGGCGGGGGTGGAACCGTAGGGGAGGAAGGTTGGCTGTCCTGGACGACTACGCGGCGCCGCGATGGGTGCGTGGAGGCGGCGGCGGCGCAGATCAATCAGCGATAATAGCTTTGAAAGGAAAGAGGGACGTGGGTTCGTACTCACCTGGTTGGAAACCACATAGTCGAGGTGCGCGTCGAGTTCGTCGGCGGCAGTGGCACGCGTCGAGGTCGTCGGCGGCGCGCGTCGAGGCGTGGCGGTGGCGAGCGTCGAGGTCGGCGGTGCGCGTCGAGCTCATCGGCTCCACGATCGGATCGAACCTCCATGATGGGCACGAAGAAGACGCCAGACGCCGGCGAGTACACCACCACGCCCACCGTCACCAGAGCCACGCCCACGGCGTGCAGGACGGCGACGGGAGCCCACCTCCTCCTTCGGCTCCGGCGGAAGATATGGGCGTAGGCGACCTGGCGGCGGTGGGATGGCGAGAGTCCATCTGGGCCGGATGGAGACCAAGCAGTGGAAGGAGATCGTCAAGTATTAGAAGGGAAGAAACATACGAGAAAATCACGGGCGCGTAAAAAGGAAAGGAATAAACATGATCGTAGCCAAGGAGCCGTCTGTACACACAAGGAAACAACTTCGCTATACAAGGAAAGAACTTTAACGCAGTCATTATTTTTGTTGGCGTGAATTGTTGGGTACGTGTGTGGGTGCACAATTTGAGTGAGAAAAAACATTTTTTTGGAGCGTCACCGTCAGGCAACATCCTATGGAAATCAACGTAACCTCTCAGGTTCGGGAGGGGGGCGTGACGCTCGGGGATGCCCGGAACGATTCGGTGCGTTGGATATTAGGCCCACAATATGGTAGGACGGTTCAGATGGCAGGGTAGATAGGATGGCAGGGTGGAACTGATTTTCCTCGCAACTGGTTCTTTATTGGTTTAGAAAAAACTCTGCTTTGTTCTTCGTATACTACAGTTGTGCAGTACTTCATCGTAGCCAGATGTAGCAGTATTGTGTGGTCTCTATAAAAATTGATAAATATTATCTGGTACCTTTTGGTTTAATCCCTGTTTCGACTAACCGATCTGTAGTATTCGTTTTTGGTGACCAGCCAACTGAGCCAAGTATTTCGTTAAAACTTTTTCTCTCTATATATCAGGTTTAACTTACCTGATACTTGGCTCAGTTTAACTTTTTCTCTCTATATATCAGGTAAATAGAGCACTTCACTGAATATGTGGGTGATAAAAGTATTTGGTAGTTTTGTCACCAGCCAACTGAGCCAAGTATCAGACCAATGAGTGGACTTGTCCAAATTTGTGTATTCATTCCTCAATATATGTCAGATTACTGAAGTTGTAGCTTGATTTTGCTTCGCCATTAGATGGATCATAGCTGTTCGAAAAAAAAATCTACTCTTTTCTGATGGATCTGGGTGAATGGTCATTTCTCATTTTTAACTACATACAGAATCATCAGATGACTCAGTAGCATTCACCTTTATGTTCTCATAAAGAAAAATAAGACCCAACAACAATGTTTGGTATCAACAAAAATATAACTTAATAATGTTGATGACTCAGTAGCATTCACCTTTATCCACCCTCAAGTGCCTTGCTCATTTGTTAGCTGTTCTAGATATATTTGCATTTGTTAAAGAAAAGTGCCTTGATGCATGTTGTTGCTTATACCGAATGTGGTTTTGAAATATACCAAGTACTTGATCTCTTGTCAGGCTTCTGAGAGCATTTTGTGTGCTATACAGAATGTCAGAGTTAACTGAATGGAACATGCCAACTTTCATTATTTGTTTGGGCACTTGCTGAATCTCACTTTTCTGTTTTGGGTGTAGGCATGCCAATTTCTAAGTTTCCTATCGACAAGATTAAAAAATAAAAAGTTTCCTATCAAAAGAGTTACTAAGTGAGTTTGAACCATGTGCAGAGCTTCTTATTCAAGTTGGTTGCTTCTTTTCCCACTCTATGCATCCACTTCTGTTGACAATCAACGTTCATGTACTATCTGAGTCAGCTGATAACTGTATCAAAGAGGAAACAGACTGAAGCTGCTTGCTCTGTCCATTTTGATTCTCATGTCATTTCATTAATTTGATTCTTTTTGTCCCTTGCACAGATGCTACGGAACTGCAATGTAGCTCGTATGCTACCGAGAATTACTAGCAAAGAATAATAGAAGTGTGGTTCTTCGTGCCAGGTACAAAGAAACACCAATACGATAATATCGAGAATACTTGTTGCAAGCTTAAAAAGGTTTTCCCAATTGCAGGTGTTTTGAACATGCAATACTGATGCTAGGGTATTGGGTTGATACTCCAGAAATAAGGATCCTATGGAGTTGGCTCTGCTTTAAATAATATCAACGTTAATGCCGACGAAGAAAAGGAATGGATAAGTGGGGCTTGGTGATGGTGGTAGTTTGTTTAACGAGCGATTGCAGCTCTGCTTGCCTGATGCCATTGGCATACACCTGTATTGCATATCAATGGAGGTGCTAACATCTTAATTGACATCATTGCGATAGGATGTTGCAAGGAGAGGTGGAACAGAGGATGTTGCTGAAAAACAAATCATGAAAAATATTTCTGTAGTTTATTTTATTTTTTCATATTCGATTTGGGTTTTGTTGTTAAAATAAGTTGCTGGATTTAAAGACAATAAATATGTAATAAGGGAGATAGCTGTAAAGAAAGAGTAGTGAGGTCAGTGGACTTATATTTGGTGTTGATCGAGATTAACTTCTAAATTGTACTGAACTTTTCTATATTAGTTTTATTCAGAGAGCAATGTACTGATTGACTTCTGAATTGTACAAACTTTCTATATGGAGGAGCCTTCATGTCAGTAATATGCTACTGAGTTTTTATCTATGTATTATATTGGATGACATAAGACCAACTATTTTAAGTACTAGAGATCGACGCAATTCTAATGTACACCATATGCATGTAAATACAGGAAATTCAAATTTTGCAATGTTCTTTCCCTTTGTTCAAGAGCATAATGATTCCTTAAATAATTATGTTGTTACTTGAAAAATTTTAACCCGTAGCAACGCACGGGCACTCACCTAGTGCAGAGTGTAGTTTACGGAAGCAACCAAGCCACTGCCATCAGATGCACTATGATGACCCAATCTGCATAATCTAATCGCTAGTATTATCATTATCGCCGCTCGTTGCGGCCAGCCATATCCGGGGGATCTAAACGCGTGGTCAGTGTGCTTAGCTGCAGGTGGATGCGGGATCGGAAGCCCCTCTTTTTCCAGGAAGCAAGCATCCGGCAGGAATCTTGGACATCCCTTTTGCAAAGCTAGCGAACGACCGCTCGCTCGCGCGAGTTAACCGATCACTCACAGTCAATCGGCAGATCTTGTCGTCAGCCATTTCCGTCCTGGAAAAAGAGAAGGAAAGAAAGGCAAAAGATCCTCCTGCTTGTTGCGGGACATGACATGACCGGCGGCGCAGGGCTGCAGCATGATGAGCGAAAGCAGAGGCGGCTCCCGCACCGCGCGTTGCCGCTTTTACGATCGGAAAAGCGTCTTGGCGAAGCCCAGTAGCCCACCACGGTCCAGAAGACCAGAACGGAGGAAAAGCCGGCGTGAGTCCGTGAACCATTGAAGTGGTTCTTCGCGAGAAAAAAAACTAAAATGATTGAATTGGTTAGTACGGAGTACTACAACTTACAAATATCCGGAAATGGTTGCCTTGCTGATGAGCTTGTGCGATCGCAAGACTGTGGCTGCTAATATGATTCACTGATTCCGCGGACCGTTGAGCAAGATCGTTAGCCGTCCCTTGAAACATGGTGCCTGCCAAGGAGCACAAATGGCAGCTTGGTGTGTTGGTCAGCGTGGCCCATGCGAGGGCGGCACAAGCATCCAACAGGAGGCGCCGAACGGTGGAAAAACAGGGATAACAATGGGCCCAGGTGGCGCCTCATCACATGCAGCGGCATGGCGCTGCTCTGCTGTGTGTACTAGGACTTTCAGAGCACGAAGCTGATTAGGAGTAGATGGACTCCTGATTCCTGAAGAATTGACCAAAGGGTTCATGCAAGTCGTGCCCTGACAGCGGTGACCTCTCGTCTGAACACTTGTTGCTGCCCGATTCCAGAACAAGCATCGTGCCGTACAATCTGAATGCAAGGCTCTTCGCTGCAACACTGTCGGCCGCCGTCGCTGTTTACCCGGCCACGACGTGTAAACGACACGGTCGTGTCCAACACAATTCGCCGATCAACAAGGCACTGCAGCCTGACGATACAGTGGGCTACAGAGCCTGTCGACCACCACGAGTCCACAAGGATGCTGTTCTTTTAGTAATAACAGCGTTGTTAAGGTTCAGTTAAGTACTGTATACTACTAGTAGAAATTGCAACGTACATGCAGACAAGTGAACGGAAGCAACAGGAATTTTGTTCTCTAAATGGATAGCCTGTCCAAGAGGAACTCTGGGTCATCCTACCGTTTTCCCATTGAGCCCTGTTTGTGTTAGGAGGATTGATGAACTGCACAAGTGAGGAAAGACAACCTACAATGTGAGAGGTTAAGCCAGAATGAGACAAGAATACAAGATGCACTATTGCATCACAATGAATCATAATGTCGATGTGTCGTAAGAGAGAATAGAGCCCGGATTTGGTTGGAAGATGAGGCGCGCAATCAACTGCATTTGCAAAAGGTGAGGCTACAGCAGACAAGCCCCCAGGCAATTGACGCGTTAATAGTTTGTTCTCACGCCGGAATCAAATCGCTGAAAACGTACGGCGTGCACCATGGGATTGTTCTTTGGCTCAATCATCTCTCAAACTTCTTTGTGCCAAATTAAACTGTATAAATATAATATATCTCGAAACATTTGAAGTTTGGAACAAAGGATGCCTTACATCACATCCCTTTTAATTACACCGTCTCTAGATCAATCAAGTCATCCAACTGCTAACAACAATAATCCTATCAAAATCTTCGCCTATGCTACCGGCTAAAAGAATCGCTACTTGTTCCAGTTCAGTTTTGAGTTTGTACCGGAGAAACCAATGGATGGAGAGCTGCGAAGCTGGAAGAGGATCAGAAGAATGTGGTGCCGGCGAGGCCGCGGTGGAGGAGGTTGTGCGCGATGTTGTCCCTGGCACGCTTGGCGGCCTCGGAGCGCACGGGGTTCTCCGGCGTGGTCTCGTCGTCGACGAGCTCGCAGAGGATTTCCGGCTCCACCTCCTCGCCGCGCAGCTCGCAGATGTTGTGCAGCACGCAGCAGGCGCCCAGCACCACGGGGAGGTCCTGCAGCTTCACCTCGGTGCGTTTCTGCAGGCACGCCCACCGCGACTTGAGCCGCGCGAACGAGTCCACCGCCACGCGCCGTAGGTCCCCGACCTTCTCGTTGAACGCGTGCTGCGTCCACGTCAGGTTCTGGTGCGTGTACGGCACCAGCACCCAGTCCATGAGCGGGTAGCTGGCGCCGCCGACGAGCCATGACTCGTGCATCATCCCGGCAGCGGCGCGCTGGTGGAGCATGGACTTCTCGAGGACCTGGTCGTCGGGCATGGATCCCGGCCACCCGATGCAGACGTCGGTGAAGGCGCCGTCGGGTCCCACCACGCCCTGCAGCGTGATGGAGTAGGACGTCTTCTGGTTGCGCTCCGTGTGTCGGCGGTTGAAGTAGGCGGCGACGGAGATCTTGGGCGCGATGATGGGGATATGCGTGGTGTACATGGCGCCGATGACGCCGGGCACCCCCGAGGTGCGCTCGAAGGTGTCCTTGAAGCGCGCGGCGGCTTCGGCGTCGGGCCACTGGAGGAAGCGCGGCATGAGGACGGACTTGATGGCGGCGCAGACCTCGAGGACGAGCTTGTGGCAGGTGGAGATTCCGAGGCCGAAGCGCTTGGAGACGAGGCGGAGCGGCTCCCCCGTGGCGAGGCGCCAGACGCAGACGGCGACGCGCTGGCGGACGGGGATGGCGGCGCGGAGCATGGTGTCCTCCTTGGCGACGGCGGCGCCGAGCGCGTCGCAGATCATGTCGAAGGTGTCGCGGCCCATGCGGAAGGCGCGGCGGAAGTCGGCCTCGGGGAAGTCGGGGCTGTTGCACTTGTCCCACCACGCGCGGGACCGGTCCTTCACCCACAGCCGCCGGTGGTGGTGGCCCGGCCCCGCTGCGGAGCCGGCGCCGGCGCGCGAAGGCGAGGACCCTGAAGTCGCCGCGGCGTCCTCCCCGGCGGCGACGACGGCCGCGGTGGCGGCCGAGGCCGCGAGCCTGGAGCGCTTGGACCGGGCGGCGACGTCGGCCTCGGCCGCGGCGTCGAAGCTGCCCTCCATCTTGGCGTAGTAGTCCGCCATGGCCTGCGACCGGGCGTCGGCGTTGGACTCGAGCAGCGCGAGCTCCCGGCGGGACGCGTCGGCCGCGCCCGCGCGGTCCGCGTGCTCCTCCGCCTCCAGCGCCGCGAGCGAGGTGAGGATCCGGGCGATGGACCGCTTCCTGCCGCCGCCGCCGTTGTCCTTCTTCCCTCCGCCTCCTCCGGCGACGCCGTCGTCGTCCCCGCCCTGCTTCCTCTTCCGGCCTCCGCCGTTGGTCATGGCTGCTGCTGCTGCGTCGACGACGATGTCGAGCGGCGCCGGCGCGGCGTCCTGGAGGAAGGAGTAGTAGAAGGCGAAGTCGTCGTCCCCCAGCCCTCCTCCTCCTCCACCGCTGGCTGGGGCGCGGGCGCCGTTGGATGGGGATCTCATATACGTCTCGGCTCGGGTCGCACACCACACAACAGTCGCAGGCAGGCTGTGGCTCAAAGGCAGGCAGGCAGCGTCGGTCTCCCACGGGTGGTGGCGGGTGCGCGTCAAAGCCTCTCTGAGAGGAGCGAGCGAAATGGGAGTGGGAGTCTCGTTGGCTGGTGGTGGTGGCGCGAGGGAGGCGAGGCGAGGGAGGAGACTGGTGTGAAAAGGGTCGGTATAAATACGGTTTGAGGAGGCGCCATCTCTCGCGAGACGAAGGAAGAAGATGGGGCCGGGCGCGGTGTGAACGCGGCGGGCGGTTGCTTTCTGGACAAGGAAAGGAAGGGAAAGGGTAGGAAGGCGAGACCGACCTGCCTGCGGCCTGCGGTGTCTGTCTGACAGCACGCGTGGATGTGTGTGCCCTGGACGGGACGGGATTACGCGGTTTCGCGCAGGTGGGGGAAGGTGGGGTGCGGCGGTGGCCCGGCGCGGCACGACACCGCGTGGACCGCCCTTGCCGACCCCATCCTACGGCGCTATGGACGGACGGGACGGGCCACCACCGCCGCCACCCGTCGCCTTGGCGGTGCGCGCGGTCAATGGCAGATCACCCTCGCGTGGTCCGCCGATGGGTGCTGCCGTGGCAGGATTCGCGCGCGCTCGCGAATCCGGTGAAACGGCGGCGCCAAACGGCGTGGGAGCGGTGGCGGTAAAACGACGAACAGGGAGGAGCCGAAGAAGAACTACCGCGGTGCGGTGCGGCGCGTCGCGTTCCATCTCTTCCCCTCGTCGACATGCCACCCTGACAAACGCCGACCATACGCAGCGGGCGACGTTTCGAGGCGGGGGAAGGGGACACCACGCCGCCGGCGACAAACATTGGTCATCTGTTGGCGCAGCCGGCCTGCCCGACCTCCAAACGGCAGCTCTCATGTGCGCGGCCTGCGCGGGGGTCCCCAAGAGTTCACATGAATATCGGTACTATGAAATACGCTGTTGTGCTGCAAAAGGCACAAATTAAGCTTCTTCTTCTGTCCCGAAATTGCCACTGCATATGCTCTGCAAGTTCAAAGGCAAAATACACATCCTTTCGCAACATCTTTGTTCTTTAGAAATTAAAAGAGAAGTTCCGGGCGTAATACTTGTACATGACGCAATGACCTTTTACTCGTCAAGTTATCATGCGTCGATCAGCAACTTCAGCGACTAGTGGATATTAGTCGTCCTAATAAAAGCCACGCGGCAACAAATGTCAACAAATGTCATTTCACAGTGTATACACAACAAACTTTGGAGCGCATCCTTTTTGTTCCGCTGTACGGTGCTACTCCTCCTATGGGTAGGCAGGCTCCGAAGGGAGCAGAAAGTGCAAGAAACGATCGAATCAAGTGTGAACAGCAGCGACGGACTCGCAGCTCAAGTCAAACCAAGCGCACATGCTCAAATGGGGACGTGTGTGACGCCCGCAGAAAAGTCAACCGAACAAAAGCAAAAAGCGCGAGAAAGAGAGCGAGCCCCGTACCCTCGCATCGGTAGGTACGACGACTTAGGCCCCGTTCGGTTCCCCTGTAAACTACCCTCTAAACTTTAACCCTCTAAAGTAAAAAAGAATCTTATTATTTAGGGGTACTAAATAAAAGTTAATTACAAAACCTTTCTGCAGATGGGCGTTATTTTTCGAGACGAATCTAATAAGCCTAATTAATTAATGTTTTGACACAGTGATGCTACAGTAACCATCGTCTAATCGCGGCTTAATTACCCTCATTATGTTCGTCTCGCGAAATAGAAGGGAGTCCTGAACTTAGTTTTGTAATTTGACTTTGTTTAGTACACATAAATCGTGCCGGCATCTTTGATGTGACTGCTACAGCACCCTCTAAAGTTTTTATAGGGGCATCCGAACGCAGCCTTAATCCTTTGCATCATCACACCAGAGTACCTGATCAGTGGTGTCTCAAAAGGAGAATTTATCCTAATAACTTGTGCGCTATCCGCCGAACACGAGCGACGTGGTCAAGAGAAGGAAAAAAGGCCACACCACTACGCCGAGAAGTGAGATGCGTTCCTAGTCAAATCGGGTTAGGTCTGACCTTTGACTCTCCCATTCCCATGTACGCGAACCATGCGTTCGGGAGGGAGAACGGATGATGAAAATTCCCCAAGGGCTCGCGAGGCGGGGGTCCGGATTCCGGATCCTCGACCTCCCTTTTCCGCACCAGTATGTCCGTGCTGGCTCTCCTCGCACTTCATGAAAAATTAGAGGATTCCTCGAAAAAAAAAAGGACAATTAGAGGATTTTTGAATGACAAAGTGGTAGACTCTGCGGGTTACTGCTGAAACAGAGACGAATTCGACTACCACCTACAATGGCGACGTGATGTCGACGGAAATCTGCCGCCGAAGTTTCGACAGCAAAGCCAAATTCACGGCCAGCACAACGACTTTTCACTTTTTTTTTTTTACCAAAACTTATCGAAACGCCTTTCGGGGACGCCGAAAAGCACGTACTCCTACTGTTGCCTGTCGCAAATGATTTGCTGGGGTGCCAAGCTTATCCCGCCGTCGTCGTCCTGTGCCGTCGCCGTCCAGCAAGCCCACAAGAAACCGCAAAATTAGTAGCGAGACGCGTCTCGGTGAGGTGACGTTCACCGTCTTGGGCGCAGCCGCGTCGCTCGTCAGATTGACGCGCGGCTGACGTAGGAGCAACGAATTATTAGTAGTACTTTACTAACAGCTAAATATGACAAGCTGGCCTCATGGACGACCGGGTTTGTTGTTAGCGTCGTGATGCATATGGTACGCAAGAAAGGCAGCCGAGATCTGAGAAGCAGCAAGGTGACGGCGACAGCAAATCCGGCTGGAACGCTACATGGGCTCCGGCTTAGTAGTATTTGTGTTTGACAATGACCGGCGAGATTTAATACTAGATGCGGAAACTGAAGAGCTAACTAGGCTCAGCTTTGTATATTGATACAGACCGTACCGTAACCATTGTTGGCTACTTTTGATTGGGTCTCAACACACATATGAATGGACGAAATTAGTTGTTATATATACTGGCAACTTGTGAACTGTGTGTGACGGTATTTGTTTCAGTGGTTTGGATGCTCAAGTAGAGTACTACTATTTGTTTAGGTCTTTGTGAAAGTTCTTGAAAATTCGTGGTTTCAGACATGTCCCTAGCCGGGTTTCACAAACTGTGCAAGTTAGCAAGCCAAGTTGTTGTAGAAAAATGTTAAGCAGGTTAGAGAAGACCATGACGTAAGTTGAGATTGAGAGCTTGTTTCCGAATAAGAAACACTTATTCTCCTGACCAGTTGAGTGAAGCATGGAAATATTATTACCTGGTAAGTGTCATAAAATTGATCGTTTGACATGTTAAGGCAGAAAGACCAATTTCCACGACTTTGCACGGTGAGTGGGGCTGTTTGTATATCCATCTTGCCTACCCAGGCTAGCGATTCCTATATACTATATAGTTTGTGCGGTGATTGGGGCGGTTTGTAGGTCTAAACAAGAAGGCTATTCTTAGTTTCTTACTAGTTTTTTTCCCAAAAAGAATATCTTTGGTATCCAAGCTTTATACATCGATAAATGCATATGTAAAAAATTTTTTAAAATAAAGAACTCTATTGCTAATTAATTGTCGGTCATGAGAGGCAAAAGACCTATATGAACTAGGAAAATTCTAAAGATTGCCACACATGACTAAGTTCTCTCATCTAGATTGATGAATGGAGACTGGAGAGTATTATAGCCTCATACTTACCTTAAGCTTCACTAATCAAGGTTAGTCTAGTTTGTTGACGCGAAACCAAAATTGTTTGTTCCACAATTTTTCCTATCTAGCATTTAACATGACTATCTTATCTTTTCAATGCATTGTGTGACCTATTTCATCTGTTAAATTAATGTTCTTTTGCTTATGTGGCATATATAGTACTTAGGAATAACAAAATGAAATAGTTCATTGGGACTAACCTAAGGTTAAACGCCGAGGGGAAGAAGAAACATGTAGATGCAGGAACCCACTGCCGCCAGTTAAATGCCAAGGGAAGAAGAAAGGATACAGATGGAGGAATTTTCTAGGATCTCATACGAGATCTCTGAAAATCTGCACTGCAACCATATACGAGTTCTCCAGAAATTAGCAGTGGCAAAAGTTACTGAGGAGAGAGGTGCCCCCCCCCCCCCCCCCCCCTTGGTTTAATGTTGAACATTTTAGGTCACTTAATTTTACCACCCCAGTGACAAGGAAATGATACTATGAAGCCCTATATTTGTAAGTTACTCCATCCGTTTCAATTTATAAGTAGTTCTGGTTATATTTTTAGGTGTCCAGGTTCATATAACATTATCTGAATCTGGTACAAAGACAGAACTACTTATAAATTAAAACAGAGGGATTACGTAGATTGGCCCTTCTCTGTTGTTTACCTCTAAGTTCTCAAACTTTTAGCGATAGTGGTACTTGCCTAGTGTAGCCTAAAGTAGTTGGCTTGCAACCATTTATGTTACTATATAGTTTAGTAGAGATAGGGACTTAATTTTACCACTCAATTGTTAAGAAAATGCTAATATGAACCCTGTATTAATACTTCATAAATTGACCATACTCTGCTTTCTATCAATCTTTCCTAGTTTCAATGATAGTACTTGCCTCACGTCGACAGTTAATTTTTTGACAGTGATAATTGAGCTGAACTCATGGTCACCAGTTCAATCGATATTTCGCATCAACCAATTCTCTGGTCACACGAAGCAGAGTAGAGCGGTAGAGGGAGTATCATATCATATGCCCTTACGTACTTACTCAAAGAAAACGTGGACATACATTACGTTTTCGAACCGCGCAAACAGGTTTTCCTCCCGCTTCCTACTCTATGCGCCTGACGCGGTCCGACCCAACCATGTTCGAAACCGACCCAGGCGGCCGCGCCTCACCCAGAAAGGCCGACCGGCCGGAGCCGGAGAGCGAGCACGAGGGCGTTGTAGAGCGGCGTGGCAGCGGCGGCGGCGGTCGGAGACGACCAGGAGGCCGGCAGGATGTCTTCGATTTACGTGCTCGAGCCTCCGACGAAGGGGAAGGTGGTGGTGCATACGACGGCGGGGCCGCTCGACATCGAGCTGTGGCCCAAGGAGGCCCCCAAGGCGGCGCGCAACTTCGTGCAGCTCTGCCTGGAGGGCTACTACGACGGCACCCTCTTCCACCGCGTCATCAAGAACTTCCTCGTCCAGGGAGGCGACCCCACCGGCTCCGGCACAGGTACGGTCCGTCACCCCTTCTGAGCACGCCGACGCCTATCTAGGGTTTCTGATTTCACGCCACAATGTGTGTCTGGACCAAATTGATTCGTAGACCCCGATTAATTTGCATACTAATGCCATGAATTGTACGGTTTATAGCCTGTGTAGTCTAACCGGATTGTGCCAATTTAATTTCGAAGTAAAATTGTATCAGTAAGCTTCGGGGGAAAAATTCTGCCAGTAGTAAATTGTGGGTTGTTGAGTTTTGTTGTGGGTACGAATGGAGGGGTTTCTGTGCTTGGATTCCATGCTGATGGTATAATTTATCCATCAATTTTTGCAGGGGGCGAGAGCATCTATGGGGCCCCATTTGCGGATGAGTTTCATTCGCGGTTGAGGTTTAACCACCGTGGTTTAGTGGCGTGCGCCAATGCTGGCACGCCTCATTCGAACGGGAGCCAGTTCTTTATTACTCTTGACCGCTGCGATTGGCTCGATAAGAAGAACACCATATTCGGGAAGGTTCAGTTACTAGCTTCCACTTTCAGTTCATGTCTTGGAGTGATGCGTTCCTCCATTGGAGTTGATTATGGCTGGTATCGTGTTGTATGCAGGTCACTGGTGATTCTATTTTCAACCTTCTCACCTTGGGTGATATTGAGACTGATAAAGATGACCGGCCTGTGTATGAGCAGAAAATTCTTTCAGTTGAGGTAGTTTTTCCCTGCCACATTTGTTTCTGTTTACTTGATATTTTTTCCTGTTTTTGGTGAATAAAAGCTAGTTATTTATCCTTATGTTGTTTCTGTTATCTGCAGGTTCTTTGGGACCCATTTGAGGATATTGTTCCAAGGCAACTTAAGAAGCCTGATTCTTCTGCCAAGGCGGATGCTGAGGTGAAGCCTAAGAAGAGAGCAGTTAAGTAAGTACCTTTCCCATGAGTTTTGTTGAAAATACCGTAAAATGCCTGGTTTGATCCATTTTGTTCGTCTTTCAGGCAACTCAATGTGCTGTCATTTGGAGATGAAGTAGAAGAGGAGGAGAATGAGGCAGCCTCCTCTGTTAAGGACAAAATAAAAAGTATCCATGATGTTTTGGATGATCCCCGTTTTCTTAAAGGCGAACCAGAGGATGTCCAGCTGGTGAGTATTGCCATTGTTTTGGAAGTTCTTCGATGTTATATCAACTAAAATTTTGCTAGTGAACATATGATGAAAATGACAGGATTGTACTCTATCCAATTACTTATATGCTATTTATAACTGTGATGTTCTGCCATATCAGTGTGGCCATAACAGCGAGAATACCCTTTTGGCTTTTCTTCTTTATTACTTGTAGTCTTGTCTGCTGAATGCCACTTGTCTTCCACCTTGAGTTGGTCTAGGGTATGATATGTAACTTGTAATCTGGTCAGGTTTTGCATTTAACGTGTTACCTAGGGGTGCATGTAGGTGGACCCTCTATCCACTTTACTCAACTGAAAATGCACTATAAACTTACTTTCTAATCCATGATAATACTATTACTTATAGTCTTATACAAACAGATGAATTGAAGTGGATCAGAGGGCACCCTAAGCTCACCTATTTTCACCCCTAGTGTTACCTGCTTACATTACTTCAAATGTTTATAGACCCTACCAAATGTTAATATCATTTTGCAGTCCAAGGAGCAAGAGGAGAAGAAAAAGGATACAGTTCTATCTGTCAGAGATGCTTTGATCTCTAAGAAAGTTGATTCCAGAGAGCCAGAGCATGCTCCAGAAACTGACGATTACCCTGAAGATGAGAATGAAGAGGATTTTGACAATCGGATGCGCTCGCAAATCCTAAGAAAACGTAGAGAGCTTGGTGATGTTCGACCTCGTGAAACCTCCAAAACAGGTAGCATTCTGTTCAACTTCCCATTAGAATTGTGGTTGACCAAATATGGGGCATTTCTGTCCAGCTATGCTTAACGAGAGATGATTACGCAATTTCTTGAAATTAGCTGTAATGTTTTGTACTCTGAATCTTGAATTCTACTCCTAATTTCATGTGGTTTGGGAAAGTAATGTAATTTATGTTTCTTCTTTGGTACAGATAAACCACGTCGAAAGGATAAGGAATTACCAGATCGCGCTTCCAATATCGAACCTAAGTATATATTCAATTGTCCATTTACTATATCTGCAAATTATCATGGTCGTAATTGGCATCCGGTCAAAATATTATACAAGGTCTTATCCTAAAGTTTGCATAAAGTCAATCAGCGTAACGTATAGCAATCTACTTACTTATCTTGTGATATAGCAGGAGAATCGGAGGGGAGAATGAGTTGGCAAGTCAATCCAACTCGTCCTCCATAGAGGCTCTGAAAATTAGGATTAACTTGCTTACGTGTTTCATATTACAGCTGGCATTATATAGCCAGGGATCCTGATTATACAGCTACTAACTGTATCGATTACAAACTGTATGACCGACTAGGCTACTCCGAATAAAACTAACTTATCATGCAAACAACTAACCGAAACCCAACAAACTACTATCTAGCCTGTTCTATCTGCATCCGACTCTGCTTTTTTCTTCTTCCTCGTGTGGTACTGCTTTCCAAAGAAAGCATCCACAACATCTTGACCTCGTCTGATATCCAACACAACATGAACATTTCGTTGAAAACCCAATTGATAAGGCTGTTACCAGTATACAAATGTTTTGCGAGAATATCTTAGAATTGGATACGCCTATTCAATTTTTAGTATCTTGTTCTTTCATCTTGAATAGTTCTTATTTGATATATTAGAAAGAATCTGTTTATTCTTTATTATCTTGCCTGTTTGAAAGTTATTCTAGTTCGTAATGCTGTTCAGAACTAGAAGCCTTGCGTATTGGATAGCATATGTTAATGTGGACTCTGATAATATCTTTTGAAAATGATAGAATGAAAGAAGAATCCATGTATGTTAGAATGTTCCCAATGCTCTAAACTCTTGAAACACTATATGGATGATGTACCTTATTAATTTCACTAAAGTGATTGCCCTTGTTGCTTTTCAGGAGTGATAACGATGATGACGATGATCAGGAGCACCTACAAAAGTCTAAAAAGTTATCCTTGAAGAAAAAGGGTGTTGGGTCAGAAGCCAGTGCCGAGAGGATGTCCAAAGCAGATGCTAATTTGCAGCTATTGAATCCAGCTGAACAAGAGAGACATTTACAAAAACAGAAAAGGCGCCGGGTCCAAGGCCGTGAAGATGAGGTATTGATTTTTGTTTTGTGTGTTATTCTTCATGTTCCTCATGCTATGGCAAGATAGTTCAGCATATTGACATGCCAGCTGTCATCAATTGTCTTACCTCAAAGATTAGTTATTCAAAGGAATATCTGTAGAATAGAATAAACGAGACCGTCTATACAACACCTGAGCGTTTTGGAGACTTTTAACGCTTAGAGTTTTCAGACATCCAATTTGAGATCTGTGGTCAAGATTAGATCCAACTTTTCACTAACAAAAATCAAGCGTTTTTATGGGCTCTAACACCTGAATTTTTGTGACATTATCATTACTGACAAGTTAAACCGAAAAGTCATTGTAATTCTTGTTGAACCTAGCAGTAATTTTAATGTATATCAAATGTAACAAAGGTATAAATAAAAAATTCAGGTGCTGAGAGTCATGTAAACACATGAATTTTTTATTTTCTTGTACTAACCATCTTAAAGGCACAAATCTCAAAACAAATCCGAGCCATTAAAATTCAGTAGTTGGAAAGCCTTTTAAAACACTCAGGTGCTATTTTGCTTTTCTCTAACTAAGTTAGATCGTAGAAGATAAGCAAGTTGGTTCAGGCATGAAGTTCAGATAGTAAGGGCTACGTTTGTATGCAGGCTCTTTTTTTAAACATATGGTCTTGCTCATTTCCCATTAAGGGATTCCGTTAATTTCTTTCCTCAAGTTGGGTTGTCATGCCAAGATAGGTTGTGTATGTTGTCATGTCAGCTTGCATCAACTTGACCTGTTGAACTTCTGTATTTTCATTTTGGATGGCCCAACTTTTTCACACATTGTTTTTTCTTGTTAGACTTTGGCGAAATTGCAGAAGTTCAAGGCTTCTTTCCTCAGTAAAAGCACTGCTACTGATAACATGGAAAAGAAGGCTGACGATGAAGAGGATTACACGGGGTGGCACTCGAACCGGCTGAGTTTCTTGCCTGATTCTTCTAAGGTTGATTGCGAGGCCTTTCTTACCCTTTATCATACATGTGATGGAAATTGATGTGTCTTGTAGAGATTTGCGATTGCCTGAAAAGTTTGATGTTCACAGGATTTAATGGCTAGGAAAGATGACCCAGATGACTATGTCGTGGTTGACCCTCTTTTGGAGAAAGGAAAACAAAAATTCAACAAGATGCAAGCAAAGCTTAAGCGGAGAGAGCGTGAATGGGCTGGCAGATCTCTCACCTGATATGGGAGCTGCTTTATGTGCGTTAATGCCCTTCTTTCTTGCTAGCCCTCTAGTTACAGTTGCTGAATTTGCGATTGTACTGAGTTATATGATTATATCTTCTGCATTTCCAGTTGCTCTAGCTAACTCTCTAGTATTTGACTGCCCTTTTTCTTCCAGACATGCACTACAAAAGGCGTCCACATCTTAATTAGCCCAAACTGCAGCCCTGGATTGGAGGTTGTGAACTGCGCATGTCTCACACAGATTGCGGCCATTGATGGCACATGGCAGTCTGGCCATCTGTAAACCGCTGTTTCTTGCAGACTGATCATCTGTAGACTACTGTTTTTTTTTTTTTTTGGTTTTTGTATCATGATCTTTGAAACTGTAAATACAATGTACATTAGATTTGTGTGTTGATCATTTATGATAGGTTCTTGGCAGTTTTGAAAAGGGCTCCCGAGAAGGCAGCTCGTTGTATCGCCAGCTCTACTTTGGACGGCAGAACTGATCATCTTCTGTAGACTAATGTCGAATAAAACATATGACATTCTTGCTGTCATTTCATCTTGGTGTTCATTTCCTCATGTGACAGAAGACTAAATCTGAAGCTGGATAGTGGGGGAGAGAAAAAGGCTTCCAGGAGAGAGAATGTCAGTTTCAGTCGAAATTTGTCTTTCATGTTGTATAGACAGCTATCCAATCATTTCCTTTTTCTGTGGAAACACTGAAAAATTGGAGGGAGAAGAAGCTACAAACCATCGATTGTTGGGCCTTTACCGGCCCAAATAGGGACCCGAACATTGCTTTGCTCCGGAATTTGCAGTGGGAAGCCAGGTCATGACGAATTTTCCTGACATAAGCAGATGGATCAAGAAGGACACATACTATCACGCCGTTCGATCCCTTGAAACGCATGAACAAAGCGCACTATGTCGATGAAACGATGAAGGGGCTGGGAGCTAAAGTATTGCATCGGCGGTTAGTGAAGGTGGCTGCAATCTGGTCTCTCGGGGACCAAACGTTATGTTTGACGTCTTTTTGTCTCCCTGATACAATCATTATTTAGCGATAGGTGACATGCCTGTCAGGACCGAGATGTAACGGTGAGCTGAATCTCCTATAGAATATAAAGTAAATACATGTTTAGCACTTTATACACCTATAAATGTTAGACTTTCAGTGTACTTAAAAATGCTTATCAATCGCCAGTGTTAAGACTTTCACGATATATGTTTTGTTCTTGAACCTACTCCATGCGGTTGTGAAACAAACACTGTCATACGGACATTGAGTTTAGTTCAATTTTGAACTGATTTCTTTGTCTGAACGTGAACAATTTCCAATCTGAGGGAGTAATTACGCCCCGTCTCTAAACATTTTGGCAGGCAAAGCCAAAACCAAACAACTTGAAGGGCGAGGGCAATTACCTCGGTAGTTTGCGAGGCGTACACACAACACACATATATCCCCATCGAGAGCTCTGAGTAATTATCTTTTCCACGCCAGAGCTTCGTCCGGCCCAAGGACAGCGGAGAAGATATATATAGTTCAAGTCCCGGCTGCAGGACTTATTTCTCGGCAGAAGGGGCTTGTTTGGTTGGAGTCCTGGCCAACCTAGCAGGCAAAAATGCTAGCCTGAATTGATAGTATTTGACTGGGTCAAGCAAAAGTTAGCAAAATCCACTACTGGAAACTCGACGATTGCCGAGTGTCGAGCTCTTTGCTGAGTATTTTTATTCGAGCACTCGACAAAGTTTTTAATCTTTGCCGAGTGCTAAAAAAAAAACACTTGGCAAAGACCTCTTTGCCGAGTGTAAACAAAAAAACACTCGGCAAAGAAACCTTTGCCAAGTATTTTTTTCGGCACTCGACAAAGATTAAAAACTTTACCGAGTGTCCATCACCGGCACTCGGCAAAGAGGCTTCTTTGCTGAGTGTCAACGTGTACACTCGACAAAGAGGCTCCTTTGCCGAGTGTTTTTCCCATTACACTCGGCAAACATAATTGATTTTTTGAGCCACTAAATTAATTCAAAAAAAAGTTTTGAACTACAAAGTTGTATAATTTCTCAACATCTGCACTTCTTATTTTGGTAAATTTTCATTCGACAAAGCGCTAGTAAATTTGTTCACAAAATCTACGGCTCCCGTATAGTTTCAGAAACATGAAGAGAGATATTTTGAATTTGTAAACAATATTACTACCACTATTTCTGATAAAAAAGATCAAAATAAAAGTTGTAGATCTTCAGAAGTTACACAACTTTGCTGTTGAACACTATTTAATTTGAATTATTTTTGTTAACGAAAAGTATTTTGAATTTGTCAAATTTGAAACTTTGAATGTTTGAAACTATCTCGGATGGAGAAATGGTAAAAATAAAAGTTGTAGATCTCGAGAAGTTATGAAACTGTAGTTGTCAGCTTTTTTATTTGAAATCATCTTGTCAATGAAAACTTAGTTTAAAAGAGTTCAAATTTGAAATTCAAATTTTGTAAATGACCTCAGAGGGAGAAAAGACCAAAATAAAAGTTGTAGATCTCAAAAAGTTATGAAACTTTGTAGTTGACAACTTTTTAATTTGAATTCATTTAAGGCCTCAAACGATCAGTTGACACTTGGTTTAGTATAATATCTGTGGAATCAAAACGGAATATGGGCACATGTGATGCTGTGGTGTAGTGGTAGAGAGGCTCCATGCGCGAGAGATAGGTTGCGGGTTCGAATCATGCCGGCCGCGTAGCGTGCGTAAACTGCCGCGACTTGATGCCTGTGGGGGCCTCTCCTCAATTAAAAAAATATTTTTGCTATTTTTTGGGTGTTTTTTTATTAACACATTGCCGATTGTTTCTTTTTGCCGTGGCACTCGGCAAGGACCGCCCTTTGCCGGTCACTGTTTGCCGTAAACTCTTTGCCGAGTGGTACACTCGACAAAGAGTTTGCCGAGTGTATAAGGGCCTTTGCCGAGTGCCCGTGCACTCGGCAAAAGGGGTCTCCCGTAGTGATCTGTTTGGTTGGGAGCATGTGCCTGAGAACACTAGAAGGAGGAGTAACAAGTAGGTCATATCTCAACATCAATTCAAATCCACAAAACTATGGAAATATGCCATGACGAATACTGTTGTACTAAGACATGTTCATAACCAAGAACACGACAATTCAAATTGTTTGTACTTTCCGCATGGGAGTACATCCAGGTTCATACCGATTTCTCATGGAAGGATGTGTGGACTTGGCCACCCCCGATGAAAGAACTCCGATGCACTTCTGGCCAGCTTGCTGACCCTCAGGTGTTCATATGCTTTCTGGCCATAGCCACATGGAGTTGTGCCGTGTTCTACTCTGACAACGCCATGTTCTACTCGCTCGTCTCAGAGAACTGGCACATGATCCACGTTAGAACACTGGAGGTCAAGAGGGTGGCCAGGTACAAAAAACATGGGAGAAAGTTTACATCTCCAAGTGACAAAAAACACGTGAGAGAGAAGTCTGCCTTTCTTCTGCTATAGTGTGTGTGCCACTTTTCTCTCTCAATATGTTTGGCACATTTTGTAAGAAGAAATAGAAATGTTTGACAAACACATGCATGTTAAACGCTGGTATCACACTTTCACGATATGTCTTTTTCTTAATATGAAAACTGCTCTTTTATTTCAGGATGCAAGAACGATGAACACAATCCAGAACCTAAGTAGTAATCCCATATGTAAGTGCTCGATGCAAGAAGGCTGAACACATCAGATAAGAAAAGAGCAGTGGTGTAAACAAAACGCACAATTGAAATCAGCAATTAAGGAAATACATAAGTTTGCAAAACAAAACGCTTGACAGGACAATAGCTGTCAGGAGATCAATTCAAACTTTACAAGACCAATCCATACCGCGTGGTGTAAACATAGGTGAGTAACCATGCACGGGTAACGTATTTCTTTCCCGAAATGTACCTCGAGAAGCCTACAAACATGGGCATCTTGGCTGCTCAATCAGTAATGCTAGAGTCACTACATTCCCACGTACGTAGGAATGTAGTGACTCTAGCATTACTCTGGGAATGTAGTGACTCTAGCATTACTCTTGCTCAATTCACAGCAAACCTTAGGCAAATCAAACACAGCTAGCGCTCCAAGCCTCCAACACACACACACACACTACAAGCCTGTCTGATCCCTTGCGAGCTGAGTTCGCGACTTTGATCTCATGGCGAGATCCCGAGATTGGGCTGGCCTCCCTAAGGACTGTTGGGAATTCCTCATTGATGAAGTGAGAAATACCAAACACTAAACAAAAGCGACGGCACGATATCAATAAATCAAAGGACAACGGGACAGCACTTCATTATCAGGGGGTTTCTCCTCCGAATCCATCCCGTTACACAGAGTCCGTAGGCGGGTATTTATAAGGGAGGCTCAGGTGCATCTCCGATCGCCTCGCCGACCCAATAGAGTTCATCTCCTTCTGTGCCGTTTGCCCGCAGTGGCGGAATGCCATCAAGCACGACGCCCACGGTCGCTTCCACCCATGGATCCTCAAGAGTGACGAGTCCGGCGTCGACGGCAACGTCGTGTTCTACTGCCTGAGTTCGGGGAAATTCCTCCGGCTCCATGTCCCAGCGCTGGAGGGCATGCAGGAGGAGGCTGGCCGCGTAAATTGGACATCGGAGAAGTTTTCAGGCATCAATGGTGATGATGTCAATGGGGGGAACTTCCGGTCGACGAAAATACACAGTAGGAAGTTCTGGTTAGTCAGATAGCCTGAAAATACACAGTAGGAAGTTCTGCTCCTCGATGTTGAGGTTGCTGCGGCCGGCAATCATCGGGCGCGCGTACGCGAGGCAAAGCCGAGTCTCGCGCACCCCGCGTCCTCGCCGACAGGTGGGCCCGCGTTGCACTGTTTGTCTTCAACCTCCCGCCGGCGACGCGAGCGCCTCCCGCCGGCGGCGCGAGCGACCGGAGAATCCTTTATTGCGCGTGGATTTGTACCCCGTAGTCTCCATCACCTCCCCTCCGGACATAGCAAACAGCGGCAGGGAGGTCCGGCAGTGGGCGGCGCTGTGCGGGCGGGCGGCGAGGCGGCGGGGACGCCGCCGGCCGCGGTGGTGGCCGCCGGTGGTGGGCGGGGCACGGGCGGGGGCGTCGGATTTGGAGGATTTAGTGTACGGAAGAAGGGTGGAGGGCGGTGAGTGGTCGTCCGGCGGGCGGCGAGGCAGCGGGGACGCCGCCGGCCGGGGTGGTGGTCGCCGGCAGCGGGCGGAGGCAGGGCGGAGGCGACAGGTCAGAGAGATTAGTGGAGGGCGGGGCGGGCAGGTGGCGTGTGGTCGCCGAGGCGGCGGACGCCGCGTATCGACGGTGGAGGAGACGGCGGTGGGGTGAGGTGGTGGGCGAGACCCGCCTTTGCCTCGCGCAGGCGCGCACGAGAGGCCCCTGCTGCGGCGGCTTGCATGCTGCCCAGTGGGTAACTTTTTCGTCCGCCTGATTTCCAGGAGTTGATGGATTGCACGATGAAAGAGTCCGATTTGGCGGCCACAGTCGCAGCACTAGAGGCCCAGAGCCGCGGACGGACTGAGTATGAGAGGCTGCGTCAAGAAGAATTTCTTGGTCCGTAGTTTCTTACGCTGACAGATCACAGAGCAGTAGATGGATTTTATGGAACAGTGACGATACGCTTAGGATAAGTTTAGAACTAAATACATGTGGAATGTGGATAATGTGAAGTGTGATTCAGGACTGACTGAGCGCGAACATTTCATGACAATGCTTCCCATAAAAAATCGATTTCTAAGATCATATGACATTTAAAATATAGGCATCGTGACGCATTTTGTATGTCTGGGACAGGTGACAACCATCTTGGACTATTTGACTACTGTTACTATTCGTACTGCCTCATGTTGCAATCTGGAGCCTACCAGCCCAGTTGGAAGACGAGAGCCAATCTTGAAGTTAAAAACATTGCTCTTCAGGCCAAGGAGACCTCAATTTATATGAAACTGAGGACCTTTATAGCTTAATCTACGCATGTAGGCCATTAGAGAAATATAGGCCATCAGAGAAATAAACAAAGATAAGTTGGGTCAAGAAACAAGAAAGCGGCAGTCTATTCCGTACTTCATGTTACTCTTTCCTGGAAACTGCATACCCTCCCGGTCCGTACCATACGATGCATCCTCGTCCAACAACTCTGTCAGTAGCGAAGAGCCAAGTCACATGTGTAATAAATTAATTCTACTGTTTTTGCACTTTGATAGTTTTCTCTGCGTTCTTGCGTGTGTTGATCCATTCTTCAAACTTATTGATAGCTATCTAAGTATGGTTGGCATTGCAATAATAAGAAAAACCAGAGACAGCAGAATAATCGGAACAACAGCTGGCTTATTGTAACAACTGCTTATTGACTCATTTATCAAAAAAAGAAAAGCTAAACTAGTTGACTCATTCCTCAAGAGAACAAAAATACAACCAAATAATCTCAATCCAGCTACGTCTTCTCTTCCTGTTGATCCTTATCGGAGTTCTGCCTGGAAGCGGAATGGATTGTTTTGCCCACAGGCGCAATGTTTCACATCAGTGCCAAGATTTTAGCACGAACTCTATTGCGTTGCTTTCCCTACAGTTTGTCACTATATATTTGGTACTCGGAGTTCAGAAATACTAGTAGATGTATTTTCATTCAGTAGGACAGATCTTTGTTAGTAATTGTTGGTCACAGGCTTTACATGACAAAATGGATTGTACCTAATGCTTTATAACGAATAGAGTAAGTTCTAGCAAACGTGGCATTCACATAGCAAAGGTATTGGGCCAATTCCTCTCCAGAAATCGTTGGGAGCCTCACCTAAGTTTCTCTGATTTTCAGATCTGGCGAATGAAAACCTTCCCATGCCACTCAATTTTTATCCTGGAAAATAAAAATAGTAGGGAATTGGAGGGTTCTAGTAGTGAAGAAGCAAAGCCTAATTAGAGAGAGAGAGAGAGAGAGAGAGATGACAAGTCATCCTTTCATCATACGATGACTAAAGGGATAGCTATTTTCAGTGGCCTGAAAAATAGTAAAGGTCCCATATTTATCAGGAAGAAAATCAAAAAATAAGATAGATCACGAAAAATAAATGTGCCAGGCTGCCTAATCCTGGTGCTATATCATCGTTTTCCGACGCCCAGGCAAGAGCCAAATTTTGTGATCGGTAACCTTTCAAGAAAAAAAATGTGATTAGTAAATTTCATAAATTTTCGCAACATGATTTTGCATGTGAGTCCGTCCTTGCATTATGTTTCAACTAACTTGGGATGGTTGATCGAAAAAAATAAAGTTTCTAAAATTACAGAATCGATGGAAGAACAGCTAGCTAATTATACATGTTGTACAGCTAGTTGACTCATTCCTCATAGAGAAGAGAAATTATAGAACTAAGGCCCTGTTTGGATCCATGGACTAAAGTTTAGCTAACTAAAGTTTAGTCCATTTGGATCCAAACAGGTGGACTAAAGTGGGAGCTAAACTTTAGTTCATAGGCCAACTATCCAAAAGTTCACTAGTCAGCCAAACCTAAAGAGATGTCTAAAGACCAAATTATCCTTACTTTTTCACTTTTATAGTTGGTTCCTAGGGAGCATAAGGGCAAAAGTGACTTTTCTAACTGCTAATTGCTAAATTTTAGCTCTAGATCCAATCGGGTATGGACTAAACTTTAGCCACCTAAATTTAAGTCAATTAAACTTTAGCTACAACTAAACTTTAGGCCTAGAGGCAAGTCCACGTGGCTCCAAATTCTAGGTTTCAATTAATAAGAAAACCTTACTTGTTTCATTCACACCGATCGCAGAATAAAAAGTTAACTGAAAGTCCCTGACAACATGACACATCCAACGACTCAACGAAGCAGGGTCCATTTGACAGTGAGACATTTGTAAGATATGAATGTCTTATTTTTGTATTTGTTTCCCTGGAAAAGGTTGATCTAGACGCATACAAACATTGAAGTATTTGTCTTTTGTTCTTATATTTTAGAGCCATAGGCAAGTTTTACAGGGACCTCCTATGCATAGGTCGTCCTACAAAATTTAATTTATAGGTCAGCCCACTTAAAGCAACTTAGTTTACCGACTAACCGTCAACATTTTCAAACAACAATTTCAACATTTTCGTAAGCCTATGTCAACATTTTCAAACAACAGAGTCAACATTTTCGCCAAAAATGTTGACATAGCACATAAAAAATGTTGACACAGTGAAAACAAAATGTTGACATGGTAAATTCAAAATGTTGACGAAAAATTCGAATTTCAAAAATTTCAAAAAATATTCATATTGGATCTCATTTTGTAGCATCAATTCTAAACAACATCATGCTTCAAACGGATTCGAAAACGGACTTACGGTTTGGGAGAAAAATATGTTTGAAATTTGAAAACCGGTTCTTTTTCTCCTCCCTCCCACCCGCCCCAATAGGAAGGCGACACGTGTCAGTTTCTGGTTCCTCCCCTCTTTACCAGATTGAATCTCACGCATTCATCTAGTCTCGCACGGATCTCAAACACTGACCTATCAAAGGTTAAACATAGCCCGCCCTACTATAGGATCCACGAGTTTTATGGGGTAATTTAACATGGATCGGTAGATAAAATGTTGTTTAGTCCAATGAAGAATTCTTTGGCTGCTTCATGCTTGTAACGGCAGATATTTTTTTGTTGTATTATCCATATCATGAAGCTAACAAAAACTATTTTATAGCTTTCATTAGTCAGATCATTTCTATGCGTATCAGCATAATGTACATGTGGATCCTCAGATCTGAAGTGATGATTCCTATTGAAGAGCATGTGACTGATTTTTCATCATTCAAGGCATGTTTTTTTCCCCCTAAATCATAGTTTTTTTTAGTATCCTTCTTCGTAATGAAAGAGTCTAATACTTCAACAGTTAAATGCTGCTTGAAATTATTTAAACTGTATACATTTGCGTATTTTGGAAGTACTTCAATTTTCAGGATAGCCTAGCTGTATCATTTCAAAACTATACTACTGTATGCACCCCGAGATGACACCGTTCTTTTTTGGAACGATTACAGCCAACGTTATGTACTATATGTAAAATAAGAACTTAGATCATTGGACTACGATTATTACTATGACCTTCGTATAATTTCATCGCCTCGATCTTGTACTCTCTCTATCCTACCAATAGGAGGACAAAATCTAACCCCCCAGGTCGAGGAGATTACGTATGAAACATTCAAGGATCGTCGATCTTAGTTTAGGCCTATGCAGCTATGCTTAGTGGGAAAAAAACAAAAATAAGCTGGATCATGCAAGGAACAAGAAAGTAGCAGTCTACCTAATCTTAGTGTCATCCGTACTTCGTACCATTACTTATTTCTCACGAAGGTACTCTGGTATCCTCTTTTTTTTTTTTTTTTTTGCGAGGAAAAGAGCCCTTTATTTATTAAGGAGGGGTAGCATTACAGTCAGCAAGCACTAAGTGCTCAATACATGATGGTACTCCCGCCAACCATACCGCCGAAGAATTCTCGCGGCGAGCATGTTGGTCTAATTCATGTGATACCTTATTCTGGACTCTCTTGACCTTCTGGACGCGCACCTCCCCCAAAGAAGCCATGAGTGCTTGAGCTCCTCGGACGATGGATGATGCCCCCGACCTGTCGACTGAGTTTGTCGACAACGACGCGACACAAGCTGCACAATCCGTTTCAAGAATTACCGGACCGTTCAGCCATTGTGCGGCGAGACGTAGCCCCTCGAAGCAGGCTAGATGCTCTGCCTCCTCTGCTGATGCGCATTCAAATAGCAATCTCCATGACGACAGCTTCACTTCCCCTTCTGAATTTCTCACCACAATTCCTGCTGTCCCCTGCATTGTCTGCTCGATGAAGCTTGCATCCACGTTGATTTTCAGGAAGCCCTCCGGCGGTTTTGCTCCACCGTAAGGCGCCATCCTTCGTCTTTGCCACTGCCGTTTGCCGTTTCCTCTGCAGGCCCTTCGCCCTCTTTCCTTTAGGATCATCAGCTCTTAGGTGCCTGTTGTCCCAGTTCTCCAACATTGTTTCGATTGCTGCCACTGCCCCATCGGCACAAAAAGCAGGCCCCCCATGAGTGAGATCATTACGTACATTCCAGTTCTTCCATAGTGCAGTAAGGAGCACCGGATGATCTGCAGCTTGCATATTATCTAGCATAATCAGGAGCCACTCCGGGCCTTCAAAATGAAACTGTTCTACGTCCAGCACACTGAATTTCTTCTTCAGTTTCTGCAGTACTACTCTTGCTCTCGGGCATCTCACAACAGCATGACCTGCATCCTCCCTTTCCCTATCACAGATCTCACAAATATCTCTCTGAATAATATGTCGATCCTTCTTGTTTGCATTGGTTGGCAGTGCATTCATGGCCAGTTTCCACGCAAACACTCTGATCTTTGGTTGTACCTCAGCTTTCCACACATAATTCCAAAGCTTCTTTCTGTCAGGCGATGTACTGCTTGTTGCCTGTTTTCGACAGTATGCAAATCATAAGCAAGTTTATAAGCAGATCGCACCGTAAACATCCCTGACTTTTCGTAGTGCCATGCCACCACGTCTTCCAGCTGTCGGACCGGTATTTTCAGCATCAGTATCTGCTCTGCGTCCCATTGCTCAAAAGTATTCCTGATAAGTTCTCTATTCCACTCTCCGGTCTGCTGATTAATTAGTTCACTCACAAACTTTAGCTCGATCTCCTCCTTCTTGATTCAATCTTCAGGTTGTACCCTTTTGGGATCCAGTTATCACGCCAGATTTTGACCCGTGAACCATCCCCGATGCGCCAAATGATTCCTTTCTTCAGCAATTCAAGCCCATAAGTTACTGCCCTCCATGTTGGCGACATATTAGTTGGAAACGCAGTATCTAGCAAATTTCCCCTTGGGTAATACCGTGCCTTCAGAAGCCTTGCACATAAACTGTCCGGCCTATCAATAAGGCGCCATGCTTGCCTCGCTAGCAGGGCTTGATTAAACAACCTAAGGTCTCGAAAACCCAGGCCTCCTCTCGACTTTGGTTCCAACATCTGCTCCCAGGAGCACCATTGCGTCTTCCTATTACCACGCTCCGCCCCCCACCAATATTGCCTGATCATTGTCATGAAGTCATCACACAAGGTCAGGGGTAGCTTGAACACCCCCATCGTGTAAGTTGGCAAAGCCTGTGCCACACTCTTGATGAGAACTTCCTTGGCAGCTTGAGACAAGTGTCTATCGCTCCAGTCAACTAGTCTCTTCCCCAGTCGAGCTCGTAAAGGTTGGAAGCGGCCCTTCTTCATGCGTCCCTCAGGGGTCGGAAGTCCGAGATATTTAGGCTCGAAAGCTTCCTGTACTATCTGTAGTTCGCCACATACATTGTTCTTGGCTTCTACGGGACAAGCTGCTCCAAACAAGACTGAACATTTTCCGGGGTTGATCAATTGACCAGTGCTACTTTCATACATTCTCAACACTTCCTTCACCTTCTGTGCCTGCTCCTCATCCGCATAGAAGAATAAAAGACTGTCATCCGCGAACAGCAGGTGTGAAACTCTTGGTGCTCCTCTGCAAATACTCAGCGCCTTCAAGCTTTGATTCTCCACTTCTTGATTCAACAGCAAGGATAGACCATCAGCCACCAGCAAGAATAAATACGGGGAGAGGGGATCCCCTTGTCGAATGCCTCGAGTTGGCTTGAACGGGCGCTGCAATGAGCCATTGAAGTTAACAGAATATGAGACTGTCGTGACACATTGCATGATCCACCCCCTCCACCTGCTACAGAACCCAAGCTTTTCCATCATTCCATCTAAGAAATCCCAGTCAACTCTATCGTATGCCTTGGATAAATCAAGCTTGTACGCACAGAAATTCTTTGCATAATCATTCCCAACTTGCAACGCATGTATGCACTCAAAGGCGATCAGTGCGTTGTCTGTGATTAATCTTCCCGGCACAAAGGCGCTCTGCTCCGGCGAAATAATATTCTCCAATATCGGCCGCAGTCTATTAACGAGACATTTAGAGACCACCTTGTATATAACATTACACAAGCTTATTGGCCTGAAATCTTTCAGATTATCCGGTTCCTCCGTCTTCGGAATAAGCACAATGGCCGTCTCGTTCACTCCTGGCGGCATACACCCTGTTTCAAAAAACTTTTTGACAGCATTAGTAATACTCTCCTTCAGCACATCCCAATTCCTCTGGAAGAAGCGCGCAGGGAAGCCGTCCGGCCCTGGGGCCTTGATAGGCCCTATTTGGAATAACGCGTCACTTATCTCCTCCGCCGAGAACTCCTTGCACAACTCCTCATTTACTTGTTGGGACACCTTTGCTTGAACACGCTGCAGGAGCACCTCAGGATGAATATTGGGGTCTTTTGTGTACAATTCTGCAAAGAACTGATTTGCCATGGCCCCCATCTCCTGCTGCGACGTGCACCACCCTCCATCGTGCTTTCTCAGCTTCTTAATTTTGTTCTTCCGGCTCCTCCATTGTGCCTTCCGGTGGAAGAAATTTGTGTTTCGATCACCTTCACGCAACCAGTCAACTCGCGACCTTTGGATCCACATCATCTCTTCTCTATATAAAAGTTCATCCATCCGTTCCTCCACCTCTTTAATTTCCATGGCTTTATCAGGGTCTCCCGAACTGCGCAGTTCGTCTAGCTTCCTCCTTAGCTTCTCAAGCTCACGTGTTACCGCGCCAAACTGCTCCTTGCTCCAGCTCTGTAGCGAATTCATCACTAACTTCAAAGCTTCCGCTACAATTCCCAGATCTCCAGTACATGCAGTACTATGACATGCTGCCTTGATCACCTCAGGCAATGCACCTTCCCGTTCCCACATAATTTCATACCGACGTGGCTTCCCAATTGGCGGTCTCCATACTTCCTTTGCAACCTTTATCAATAACGGGCAGTGGTCAGAACGCGATGAAATTAAATGATCCACCTCTGCATCTCCAAACTGATCTCTCCAATTGCTATCCGCCACTGCCCGATCGAGCCTTACTTTCACGTTTCTCCGCCCCGGCTGCCCATTATCATACGTGTACGGAAGGCCCTTGAAACCCAAATCGTGCAGGTCACAGTTCTGTAGCATCTCCCTGAATGCCTCCATTTGTCGTTCTGGCCTCGCTGTGTGTGAGAAGTGCTCAAAACTCCACATCGCCTCATTAAAATCTCCCACGACTAGCCATGGCAGCGGAGACAAAGTGCGCAGCCCTTCCAGAATTTCCCACATATCCTTCCTGTTCTCCAGACGTGGCTCGCCATACACACAAGTTAGTCGCCACCAGGGGGACTCCTTGCTCTCTCTCACCTCCATATCGATGTATCGGCGGTGACATTTGCGTACAACAACCTCCAGTGATTCATGCCATAGGACCACCAAACCTCCACTCAGCCCCACGCTATCAACACCGACAAAATTCTTCAGACCCAACCTCCACCTCAAATGCTTCACCCTCCTTTCCTTCACTCTTGTCTCCGATAAGAAGACAATCTTGGGGTTATTAGCCCTTGCAAGGGCTACAAGCTCTTGAATTGTCCGGGGATTCCCCACCCCCCGGCAGTTCCAGCATAGTATACTCATTGCACCTGACGGGGCTCGCCAAGGCCACAGTAAACAACACCTCCGTCGACCTAAGGCCACGGTAAAAAGCAAGTCCGTCGACCCAAGGCCACGGAAAACAGCAGCTCCGTCGACTCAAGGCCACGGAAAAACAGCAATCGCCGAACCCCCCTGAGCGGAGGAGTCGTCGTACGCCTGTAAGTATCACTCGTAGACGTAAAGGATATCGAGACCAGGAGGGGCTCGATCAAATCACCAAAGAGAGCACCACAAAATCGCCTTTAGTCCTCCAGGGCGACTAGGATCGCAGCCGGAGACTTCCTCATAACTCAGTGATTGACCACGTAACACTGAGAAACAATCTCGTAACTCATCTGCTTTTTGCCTTTACTCGCCATGGCAGCCAAGAATCGCTGCTGGAAACTCCATACCCCAGCAAGACGCAGCCTTGCAGGGATGCAACAGGCGGACTGGCCTTACATCCTGGCCGGCGTCAACGGAGAGCGGCGGCGCCGCCGGTCGGGGAGGTCGAAAACCTAGTCGCCGCTGAGCCGCCTCCAAATCGCCTCCGGGTTTTCAGGAAAAAGTACTCTGGTATCCTCTATGCATGAAAATAAACAAAAGAATCATTCGTCAGTACCATTTCATTCACTTCTGGCCAATCTGTGACAAGCCAAGTCCCAAGTTCAAGAATTTTTATACTCCTCTTCTATATTTTCGTTGAGAATTCTCGAAGTGATCTTGCGTGTGGGTCCGTACTTGCATCTTATATTTACTAATTAGAGGCTCCTTACGGTGCCTCCACGTTAATCGGTAAAAAATCGTAGAAATTACCAAAAAAAGCAAAACATCTGACCGTTAATTTGTATCTCCGGCAAACGATAACCATTGATCAACAATTAGATGCCCACGTATTCCTTCCGACGTTACCCTAGCCGCCTAGCATCGTGGGTGCTGTTCCATCTTTCCAGGTGATCTCCCTTGCATCTTCCTTTGCGCCTCCCTCGGTCATGGCCTCCTTCTCGATGTTCCTCAAGAATTCGCCAGGATGTAGCTGTTCTTGAGCCCACGCCATGAAGAAGCAGAGGAGGATGCGGTCAGGCTGCACGGAGGAAGCCAGGAAGGTGTGACCTGCGGTGAGTATGCCCTGACTTGACGAACCAGAAACTATAGCGACCACCGATTCGATCTAAAGCATTGAAAAACGTCGTTTCCATCGTCTCCAATCTCTCTTTTGCCACATTCATGCGCTGTTGAGTACGTGATTAATCTGAAACCTTTGTTCACTGCAAGTGTACAACATACATCATCATTGTCTTGCGCAGGAGGCCAGTCAGAGGAAGAAGAATGTTCCTGCAGTAAAGACATATAGATGTATTCCAGTGATGCGATGCAGGAAGACATGGACAGCTCAGCCGCACATGATTTACCCTCATGCTGCCCCATAAGATCATCGAGATGCAATCTAAAGGACTTTCAGCGAGAACTGGACATCCAATCTTTCGCTTGCCTGCCATAATGTATCACCTCCATAGGCAATCAACCATGGGACGTTGCTGGCTGCCTGATGTGCAACCACCGATTGTGTAATATCTGCTAAAAGGTATTCTTCCCTACAAATTTCGCTTATTGAGATTTTGATGATGGGACTTTAAATTTCCTTTTTCCGATCTGGTCTGGATATGCACGAAAATGTCTGAAAGACTAATGGGTACCAATACGGTATTGGATTCAAATGAAGCCAGTTTAATTTGTCTGTGATTCACAAAAAAAGGAACATTTTTTTTTCTTTTTTCCTCAAATTAGTATATTACCTGCAGGCAACCATTGATCCAGTTCGACATACATATCACTTAAAAGTATGTGGCTTTAGTGTTCTGTAATAAGTAAACTGGATCTTAGAGCTACATTCATTCATTTTAAATAAAACATGATTTATGTGCTCATGGTTAGCAGTCAATTGATGAATGAGATGGAGAATAAAAAGCATACTTGAATGCGAAATAGATTTCCTATTTCTGACATTAATGTTTTAAGTTGTTGATCAGTTACTTTAGCGAATTTTCATGCTTTGAATTCAGCATGTTCTATGAAGCTCGATCTTTGATTATCTGGAATACATGAGTATTTACTTTTAAATTCAGTCAATTGACTGTCCATTCCATGAAAGACTCAACTACATGAAGTTTAGACATTCAGACTAAAAATTTTGTAAATAAAAATTCTTACGAGATATCCTGTTGCCCCTTACTTGAAAAACGCTTCCAATTATGTATGTGACAATCAATTTATTGGGTCCCTCACAAGTTTAAACATTCCAATATTTTATTTCCATGTAAATATTTTTTTCCTTTTGTATCTACCGTCTTATATAATGGGCCGTAGAAAATTAGCTTAACTCAAAAACTTTTCTTCTTTCACTACTGTCTAAAATTGGCTTAACTCAAAAACATTACCGTTCAGGTAACTTGGATGGCTTTATCAAATGAGCTAAGTGGATGAAAGGAAGTTATGATGCTGTTTAATTTGCACCAAATGCTGCCCCCATGGTAACTGCTATATATATTTTATAAGTATAAATATTCCTACTTCAAATGATATATCGCCCAACAATATTATTTTTCCATCATTTACATTCTGATATTATCGCATAATATAGTGCGAAAAGGTCTTGCCTAGAAAATGCTATATGTTACATTTGGTATTATCCTGCACTAATGATATGACTGATTGGAATGAGGGTCGTGACATTCTCAATAAAATAGGCAGCTAAGAAAAATGAAAGGTATCTGTCAGAACTAATACATAAAAGATAAATTTTATAATACCAATCTTAGTAGGCCAAGGTAGGAGTTATGGGATGTGAAGCTTGGAATTTTAACTTTTGTATAGAAAAAAGTTTAGGTACCTAAGAAATTTCATTTATTTGTGATGTAAGGTTATTTGTTCATTGAATTTTGGGAATTATAATTTCTGGAACAGAGAACAAGGGTGGGCTCATTGAAAAAGTTTTTTAAAAAGTTATTGAAAACTGATAGAATAACCAAAGAGTAAGATGGTTCTATTTAATTCAACTGAGGTATATGGTAAGCTAAATTATTTACATGATTTTGTTCTGGATGTGTAGATAATGGTTTTATCGAACAAGCCCATCAACCTGTTCAGTACTTGCTTGGGCAATGTCTACTTTGCATGTCATTACCCTAATCGGAGAGGGTAAAGAAAAGATCAATAGATTTTTGTTCTATAAATTATCAAATTTAATGTCCATCTATAAGAAATTAAATGGTGGGAGTTTTAATAGTATGATAGTGTGCAATGTAAATATACTTATTATGATTACAGCTGGCGGAGTTAGAGAGAATGATATTTATATTATCCTGGAATTGAATGGTACAAAAGTTATAATATGGATTTCTTGCTGGTGGTACAGCTTTAAGGATGGTAGAAGAAAAAGGAACAATATCCTAAAAAAATATGAATTCAAGTAGCACTTATATCCACGTTAATTGGGAGAAAAGTCCTAGAAATTCTCAAAAAAAAGCAAAACATCCGGCCATACATAATAAAGTAAGATAAACGAGAGCCATTAGATCTAACATGCTCTAAATTACCCACCACGCCATTATGAATTAAAAAAAGATAAATTCGGAATAATAAAAAATAGTCAAAAAAATACCCCTCATACCTATTTTTAAATTACCCACCATGCCATTATGAGTCCAAAAAATAGTTAAATTTGAAATAATAAAAAACAGCCATAAAAACACACACCTATTTTTAAATTACCCACCTTACATTATGAGTCCCAAAAAATAAATAAATTATGAATAATAAAAATAGCCAAAAAATACGGTTATTTCATATTTGGAATAATAAAAATAGCCAATTCCTAAATTACTCACTTTGCAAAATGCTGAGTAATAAAGGAGCCTGTTTAAATATTCCAAACACAATTGAAAATATGTGAAATTAAAAATAAAATCAAATGAAAGTCAATGTAATTTCCTTTAATGTTTTGAGGAAATAAACCTTAATAAAAGCTCATAATGATTGATTGATGTTTGTCTGCCTTATCATATTCATTTTTCATGAAAGCTTAGTGAAATGAATAATGTATTCTACAATATAGGAAAATGTAAATTAAAATAGTAATGCTCATTAGTTGGTGCCATTGCAATAAAGTAAGTGTATGTGGAGTTAAATTTAATGGTTTTGATCACGCCAAGCTTAATGGGAGGTCATGGATAATGTGTAACATAAAGAGTGTGGTGGCTTTAAAGCTAAATCAACCATTTACGCAACTTCATGTGGGGTAAAATAGGACCAAGCAAAACACTAATATATTGGGTATAAAAAGTGTACCAAAGCATGGATTTAATTAAAGGATATTGTTAATGGAGTAAAACCCATTGGAAAGTCATATGACGTTAAGATTGCATCTGATATGAAATATAGTCTAACACATACTCATTATCAATAATATAACTGAGATGCGATATAAAATTTCATAGTATAAAATACAAATTTGATACTAAAAAATTAGTATTCAATTTAATCAATCATTATGCTTGCAAAAGTATTTTCTAAATAAAACTATATATATTTATGTGTCTCTAATTTCTAGCCCGTGCGGTGCACGGGTTGAAAGGCTAGTTATGTTAACAGCTAACTAACTCTGGTTGATAAGAAATTAAAACAGGCTACTGAAAACTACAGATCTGGCAGTGGCTGTCAACATGACCCCACGGTTCAGATGCATGAATCCTGGCCCACTCGACAGGGAGACATTTGTAACATAAGAAGCACTAGCTATGCATCAATCAATGATACTAAAATCGTGCAGCGCTAGAAAATGTAGCACACAATTGTACAAGGCTAGCTACAGCTGTACAAGCTAGTTCAACAATATAAAGAGAGCCCAATGCTCACATGCTTTGATCCCCGGCACCTCTCCTCTCTTGTTGGTTGTGCCAAGAACACCATCTTCTTCCACCACAAGAACTCTTCTTCAATATTTCATCCACCAGATTCATAACATTTCTTCCTTCCATTTGGCAACAAGAATCTGCATTTGTAGCGATGATGACCATGGGATACTTCCGGACGCCGAAGCGGCTGCACGGGAGCAAACCGGAGCAGGAGCTGCAGCGCGAGAGCCTTCGATACGCCCTGCTCGACGACGACGCCGGGGAGGCGGCGGCGGCGGCGCGCCCAAGGGCTACTTCGCGGTGTACGTCGGCGAGGAGGCCCGGTGGTTCGTGGTGCCGACGAGCTACCTCCGGCAGCCGGCGTTCCGGAAGCTCATGGTCATGGAGCTCGCCGCCGAGGAGTTCGGCTTCGGCCAGGCCGGCGGGCTCCGCATCCCGTGCCGCGAGGACTTCCAGGCCGTCGTCACCGCGCTCGAGGCGGAGTCCAGGAGCGAGGAGCGGCGCCCGGAACGGCGCGGTGGTCGAGGCTAGCCGGATCGTCGCGTTGTAGCTAAGCTAGCCCATGATCATCAATTAGTCACAGAAGAGGAATTATTTGGTTCTTTCATGTGCGGTGAGTAATCTGTAGATAGTATGATGAGGTCAATCTGTTTTGTAAGGACTCTGAAACTGGAATGGAAGCAGGAACAAGAATTACGTAAAAATGTCTTTCAGTTTCCTCTGTTCTTCAGAAGCTTTGATCCATCATGGACAATTTAGATTAAAAGAAACGTCTTTCAGTTTCGTCCATGGAAGTGTTGATTACCTGTGCTGAGCTTGCTTGCTAATAGCATCATTCTAAGCTGTACATGTGCGCATGTCAACGGGGTGTATCAGGAGAATGAAAGCCATGAGGCTGTTCATCTGAGCTATACAGCTAGAGTTTGGAATCGGTGCATGTGGATCATCTCGAGTGATCATTCTGGAGCGAAGAGCATAATGCATGGTGCATGTGGGTGGATTGTCACAGCTCGAGACAAGCCTCATTTCTAATCAGAGAAAAATCTCATTTTACTGGGTTTAGTGTTGAGCTTCGGCACTGCAAGCAGCAAGCCCCGGGGGAAACACCTCTGTTTATAAATTTGCCTTAATTAATGCATTTCATTATTTCAATAGTCAAAGACTAGTTCTAATTTTCTATTAAGATTTAGATTCTTAGTGTACATATTTGCAGAAAAAATGCAAGAAAATACATCTGCAAAAGATTGTGCCATTTAGAAGTCTCGGCGAGCGCTGTGCCATGTGCCTTTTTTTTTTTTGGAACTCGTTACGTGTCTTGTTGGGCGAACACATGAACGGCGTTCCTGATTTCTGAACCCGGTGCCATCGCACAGACTAGGAAAGCTACAACCGGCACACTATTTCTAAATGCTTGGTGCATTGCCGCTTATGATTCTGGATTAAACCTCTGCCCAATAGGCAAGATTCTACGATGTTAAACAGCCACAGATCCATCCTGATCACTCAAGTTCCTCATGAATTTAGATCCATTTCCTTTTCAAACACTTTGTTCCACCTAGGTTGGACGAGTTTTTTAAACAATAAAGAGCCACGGTTCAAGACTAGCTACGAAGAAAACATGCTATCTCACGCAAACGTGCAAAATTCGCACCAAGCATGAAACCCCAATCCATCCTTCAGCACCTGGCCGACATGCTGCACACAATCTTCAGCGACGGTGCAATGTGTTCACTTAAAATGAAGATGTGCATTCTACAACCACGATATTTTCACAATGCCCAACACTTTAAAGACATTACACCGCAGAGAAGCTTTGCTACTACATAACTACCCTATGGTCAGATTTATCACTGGAGGCAATGGAACGAACTGTACATGCACCAGGAAGTTAAAGCTATCTAAACCCCGAGCCGGTTGAAGCTTTTGAGCTAACAGTTCCGCTCTTTCCACATGCCCATGGGAAAGAGCAGAGAATCTACAGCCAAATGGCCCGAAAATATTCTGCCTTCTGAGAAACAGATAACCTACATCCTGAAATCCATGACGCAGACTGTGTTGTTCGAGAAACAGGCTGCGATCTTGCTGCCTTCTTTGTTCCAACACACTTCAAAAATGCCGCCGGAGCCTCTGAACGTCTTCAAGATTCTGCCTTCTTTCACCGACCATATGTGTAGACATTGATCCAGGGACCCACTTGCTAAGTACTCACCGTCAGGGCTAAACGCGACAGAATACACTGGTTGCCTGTAATCATGAACAAGTTGAGATCAGCACTAAGACCAAATGTATGAAATGCTGTTTCTTTTATCAGTATCAGTACCTATGGCCAGCCAAGCTGTACAAAAGTCGCCCATGCTCAACTTCCCAAAGCTTGATAGTAGAATCAAAAGATGCACTACATGTAGAACAAAATAGAGTTATTGCTGAAAAACAAGAGGAAGCCTGTTTCGGATTGAGATACGTATATCAAACTCAACAACATCAGGAGAAAAGTGCGAAGCAAGAAAATATCTTGGATACAATAAAGCTACTCCAGGTAGCTGAATAATTTGTTGATATGGCTGTAATAACTATCTTATCTGTCTATATGAGCAATCAGCAGAGGCAATACAAGAACTAATTTCTCAATTGGAAGGGCCTGCTACATTCATATTTTTATTCTTGACATTTAGGACAAGCCACTTAATGCTAATTTGCTAATTATTAGTACTAGTTGGCTTGTCCCAAACATCAAGAATAAAATACAGAGATAATAGGTCATAGGTGTCTGTGCCAAGTTAAAAGTTTACATACTAACAACAATAAATATTCCTGGATTCCAACATACCCAATGTCATGATTCGAAATGGATTAAATTTGTTACCACTGACCATATCTATCATGATCCTTTTTAATGGATGATGCAATAATGTAGCATAGGAAGGATGACACACTACAAATACTAAAAATACACGTAACAGTCAGAATAACTAATGCTAACTTCACAAGGAAAACCAACTCATTATTATACTTAAAAACACAAGTTGTGTGAACAACGGATGCAAATAAACACACTTAGGGTCCAAGATTTTGGGTCAGTGAGGCATTCGAGTCACCAGAGCACCAATCAGCCGACTTAACTGATTAGTCGGATGACTTGACCAATTAGTTGATGGTAAGTCGGTCGACTCAGGCACCGAGTCGTCCCGAATGGATAACCAAATTACAACTCAAATATGATAGACACAACTATAATGACTATTGACTAATTTACAGTGTAGAGCATCTGCCAAATTGTAAGCTGTGCTGTCAATTCTCTACTAATCAAGATAGCAACCTGAAGGCATTATTAGCCCATTAAGAAAGAAATTATACAAAAAACACCTTGTATATACGAATTTTTATTTTTTTTCAAACTATTTACCTTGCCAAAAGCAATTGTTGATTGGGGTTGTTTGTTCCTGGGCCTGTTGGGCTCCATCTAATAGTGTATATTTCCTGCAGAATACATTTAATAAATTACGTAGAGTTACACAAGTCCAGGCCATCATGGAAGAGGTTAGATTTGGCAAACCTTGGAATGCTCCTTGAAATCATATACACATTTATCCTGCTTCATGCTCCATATCTGCCAAAAGAAGGTAAGAACGGGTGGGTGTCTATGTTACGGAACATAGAAAGAACACAGAAAAAACATAAAATAGCAGCTGCAAACAGTGAACCAATAAGGTTATTTAATGAAAAAAGTATATTAGCCTACTTGAACAATAGCTGAGTCTGCAAAAAACAATCTGTTTGGCCACTCAGGGCTCAGCTGTTTGATAACTAGTCATAATTCATGTTTTACCCTATGCATGTCCAACCATTAATCGTCACCAAATTGGCGAACACATCAATGGTTTTTGCTGGTTCATCAAAAACTTATTTTATTTCACTTATATGTTAAACAAAGGGAACTAAATTAAAGAAATGAAATCACTGTCACATGGGCCCACTTAAGTGCTGATTATGCTCTACATTGCTCATGTGAACATGCCTCAGAGAAAAAGAGTGATATGACCGCTAACATTATGATAGCCACTAAGAAAATATGTTGGAGCCAAAAAAAGTGAATGGTATCAAATATTGAGGGGAATAAATAGATGGTTCTGAGGTTGGACCGTTTACCAAACTGTGACACCAATTTATTTTGTCTTTTTGTCTGTGGGTGGGGTGTGATTGCCTCAGTTTATTCTCATAAAATTGTAGTAGTACATTAGGTCAAAGAATCAAGGAAGCCTTAGAAATCTAGACACGTCATATCTACTCAACCTGACATCTAAAAAGTCCGCAATGTAAGATGATACACTGTTAGACATTACTCAAAGTCGAGAACAACAGTATATTGCAAAAATAAGCAAATAAAACCATAATGAACAGTTCAACACTACAATATTCGCAGTGGGTTGCCTCAGTCTAATAAACTAATAATACCTTTGCCGTCCAATCATCAGAACATGATGCCAACAAAGATCCAGTTGGATCCCACTTGATAGCATTAACTTCACTCTGAAACGTGAGAGGATTGACACAATGAGATGGTTACACCAGATTATACTTTTCCAGGATTATTGTTACAGCATAGTAGATAAATATTAAGTATATTTGCACGGACAACCAGAAAACATGACTATTTATTTTAATGCAAATAAGAACCTGCCATTTAATACATGATAAATCAGTGATCAGATCCATTCAACACATCAGACCAATGCAAGTCGAAATCAAATATAACGCGGAGATAAATTGGTGAATTCCTACCATTTCGATACACCAGACCATGCAATGTACGCCAAAACAATAGGAGATGGTCTAAATAAAGCAGAATACACAGAACAAATTGGCGAATTCCTACTTCAGAATGGCTATGCGTACTGCTGGATCATCCGACCCAGCCGTACGACCAGTGCGAGCCAAGCTTATGCGTCTGCACATCTGGGTTCACTTGCACTGATCATGTACGTATAGCGGTGCACAGAACAGTCATGTTTTTCTTTTTTTTTTTTAGAATCACAGAACAGTCGTGTTGGGTTGTTGAACCAACATTGAACATGTGCAGATGCAAAAAGACATGTCCCACAAATTTGTCAACAAAGAAAGGACAGTAACTAGCAGCTTTCAACATAATCGCTAAGGATGGAAAAAGATACATGTCCCACAAATTTGTCATTTCCATTTTTTCCCAGCACCTTTACGCACATCTGCATACTATTGGTAAAGGATGAATCTACTATGCAACAAGCCGATAACATTTTTGAAAGTTTTGTGAGTCAAAAAAAAAATCAATGGGGTCGGAAACAAATAGTCCATACCACCTTAAGGGAAAAACCAACTATGCATTTTGCAGACTCTAATCTAGGGGAAAAGAACCAACCTGATGACCACTGAATGTTTTAATTGGGCGTGATTCCCCAATCTTGCAAACGTAGATCATATTATCGGTTGAGCATGTTGCAAAAGAGTTATTGTTTCTCCAATCAACATCTAGTGTTGGAGCTACAAAAAATACAGGGACAAATTAGTCTGAGGCTGGATTAAAATACATGTAGCGTGATACAGAAATAACTATCAGGTAAACATAGCAACGTACTATCATAAAATTTATACCTGAATGGAATTCGAATTGCTGCTTACACTCCCATGTCTTTGTATCCCACACAATAGCAGTTTTATCAACGCTACCACTAAGGAGATAATCTCCTTTTTTATTCCATTTCAGGGAAAATATAGGTCCCTTGTGTTTGAACAATGTCTGCTTCAATTCTCCTGATGAAGTCATGCAAACAAAAGGAAAGGATGAGATGAAAGAATATGCGAACATAAGGTGCCTAAAAAGGAAAGGATGAGACAAAAGAACTTGCAGGTATAAATAAATGTCTAAGAGGTAAGATCGATGCAACTTCTACGCCTACTATAAGGATAACAAGCAACTTATCCCAAGATAAATTTGGAGGGACCATAACACATATTACATATTCTGTGCAATACAAGTCAAATCCATGTGTCCACAGCACTATTTAGAAAAAAAATTAAGGCCGTATGTAATATCAGGATTACATAGACAGCAATTAACTCAAGAAAGAAGGGCCTACAGAGACAGTAATTAACTTACCATCCCTACTCCATATTCTCGCCTGCCCATCATAAGAGCCTGTAGCCAGTAGAGTACCTTCACCCTATACGCAAAGGTGAACATGTCACAAAGGGCAAGTTTGAATGAGGTGAGGAACATAAACTAGCTCACTATCAATATGCCTCAAACATGACACAGAAGAACATATGGATGCAAAACATATATTTGCAGCATGAAAAAATAAAACTTACATTCCAGTCAAGCGTTGTGACATCCTTGCTCTTCTCATTAGTCCGACCCTTAAAATGTTTTAAAACGTGAACAATAGGAGGAACTTGCTGGGTGTAACCACATGGACCATCTGGTATTGTCCAGATCCTAGCCGTTGAGTCTCCTGACCTAGCAAGTTGAAAACATAAATACAAGTCAACAACGAGAGTATATACAGATAGACAAAATTCTGGTAAATAAGAGGACTTTAGTCAGACAAACAACATTCTTGGAAACTAGTGGGAAATGTGTACAAAAAAAATACAAAATGATATTAATAGGATTCAATCAAAGTCACCATATTCCCAGATCGATGGGTTCTTTGGACGGGAACACAGAACTTGGGACATACCTAACAAAGGGTGGTTTGAAAAGGAGGATATACCTATCCGAGACGCTAGTTTGGGATAGGCTTAGGAACCAAACATTTCCGGAACAATCATCTAGCATGCTAAGCCTTGATTGAACATGCGTCAACTCCATACTGCTGATATACTACTGTTGGATAAGGTCGGACACGTGCCAGCGTTTTTGGTCCAAAATACTAAATCCTAGGTATTGGGCTTTAACAGCGGCCCACAAGGCCCAAGAAGGAAAATAGACTTAGCAAAATAATTCTTCTGCCGCTACTTCTTCACTCGATGCCCAGTGCCATCTCTGCTTAGTTCCTCCACAGCTCTCCTGGTGATTTATCAATGCCACCACCGCTTCTTCAAGCCAGCCTTTGCCTATTATAGCGCCCCACAGTGACCTATGCCTGCCTCCAGTTTTCCTAGAGTCGCATGCCGTCCCACTTCACATGATTTTTGGTCCATTGACAAATGTCCTCCCACCAGAACTGTTATACTGTTTCATGTCCCAACAGTGAACAAATTGATGACGCAACCTATGACCGAGGCAATTACCAAACGAGTGACAAGCATCATCCCCAATCCAGTACAAGGGAAGACAAACCAGAAACAGGAAACGAGCATCATCCTTGATCCACGACAAGGGACGACAAACCCAGGACAGGGAACCGGCACCATCCCGCGATACGTGTGACTTTGTACAAAATATGAAGAAGATATACAAGCAAAATGGAAAGCAACGAATCATGATTTGAGGGCCAAAAATAGTGTAAGCAGATAATCCATTGATTTAGGTCGTGACATTTTTTATTAGAGCCCACAAAACGTACCGAAAGAATGTGTATTAATATACGGAGAAACGACCTGACAGCCATTCACATATATGATGACTTTAGCAACCAATGCACAAAAGATCAAAACCATGTACAAATATTTAAGCAATACATAGCACATAAAGACCCACCCAGAAGCTAGAAGAGAACCAGCTGGACTCCAGGCACAAGCAAAAACCTGTATGAGACAAGTTCAAAAGAAATAGTAAGCGGATTGAACCGATTTCCCAATCTTTGAGAGGGCAAAGGAGCGTTGCACGAAAAGACCCATCTAACCTCTGAACTGTGTCCTTCCAAAACAGTCACATTATTGGAAGAAATCTCATGAGCGGCTGTACTTATATCCATTGGTATGGGACCTGTAGTACAAAAATTTAGTACACTAGCAATATGTCAAGTGATATACACGAAATACAAAAATACAAAGAAAGATAAGTCTTTACAGAACTATAAATCGATGAGAAACTGATACTCCAATAGTCACATTACATTTCTTTTATAGCAATTAATTAATCCTACCATGAAATTGAAGTGCATGCAAATATCATTTTCATGAAAAAGCTCTTCATAAACCGGGTGATCTAGATGATTGAGCGATAAAATAACCTACGAATATTGCTATTTTTTCCCAAAAAAAACTGTAAGTAAAATTTTTTAAACACAATTTCACAACATTCATTCTCGAGAAGTGAGACTATCACATCCATAATGATACCTTAACCTATGATCTCATATTATAAACTCAATATCCCTCCAATGCATGGCACCAGCTATACGGGGGGAGATCGACAGTGAAGAATTAAGATATGTAATTTTGGGATTGTGATACAACCTATATATGGTTAAGCGATGAATGAAACTGTCATTCGGAAATGGGCAGTCGGATCTTACTTGATACAAAAACTAGGCTGGTGCATAAAGAGCGGGCCAAGTATCCAAAAATGGCATTTCAGCGAGAGAATCGGGAGTTGGATATATTTATTAAAAGAATAGATGACTATAAAAATGTAACAACGGGTGCACTGAAAGAAAATTAACAAGCGGTACAAGAGTAATGGATGCTTGAACTCAAAATATGCTCAAATGAGAATATCCAATTAAACACAACATAATTCGAATGACAGCCCTATCACGGATTGAATAATACGGTATTAGGAGTGAGTTGTCTTCTGCTGCTCTTGGCTCGGTCGGGTGGAACTGGTTTAGGATTTGTGGCTAGCGTGATTTGCGGTTGCAGATGTAAAGTGAATTTAAAATTTTTAAGGGAGTGGGTGATTCCCAAACAGATAAACAGAGGAAACGGTCATCCACAGCTACGCAAATCATTTACCAGAAAATGAAAGCATTCATGCGATTCGTTAAACCATTACTCCTTTTTCCTGCTATAGAAGACTCGGGAATTATGTATGCAAGAATCACACAACACACATGTAGTAGTGAAACACAACAGTTTGTACAAAGCCACCAAATAATTCGCACGTTGACTTCATAGAGCAAGTGCACAGGAACCAATAAGCATGCGATACATAAGGACACGTTCAGATATCACATTATACGTGCTTAACTAAAAACTTGTTCAGGATTGGTGGCTAGCGTGATTTGCTGTTGCAGATGTAAACTGAATTTAAAATTTTCAAGGGAGTGGGTGACTCCCAAATAGACAAACAGAGAAAATGTTCCTCCACATCCGTGCAAGTCATGTACCAGAAATGAGGGCATTCATGAAAACGAGATTCAGTAAACCATTACTCCTTTTCATATTCCTGCTATAGAAGACTCAGGGATTATGTATGCAAGAATCACACAACACACATGTAGTAGTGAAACACCAATAGTTTTACAAAGCCACCAAATAATTTGCCCGTTGACTCCATACAGCAAGTGCACATGAACCAATAAGTATGTGATACATAAGGACGCGTTCAGATATCACATTATATGTGCTTAACTAAAAACTTGCTGTCATCATTGCAAAAAATGTACTTACCATGGTTCACCCAAAAAAAAAAGGTTCGCAAAACAAATGTACTTACCATAATTAGAAAATATAAACCTTTTCAAGTCATCATAAACAGATCCAAGCATCTTAAACCCAGTCAAGTTTTACTCTCAATTTGCACAATGGAAACAGATACCAGAAGGGCAATACAGGAACAACTAATAACTAATTACCTCCACCAGCATGAGAATCTTCATCATGCTTAACCTTATCTGTTGTATGCTGCTTTTCTTTTTCTTTCTCCTTCTCTTTCTCTTGCTCCCTGTCTTTTTCAGCTCTGTCTTTCTCCCTTTCCTGCTCTTTCTCTTTGTCGTGCCGATCTCTCTCCCGTTCAGCTCCTGGACGTCGTTCATCCTTATCATTGCGTTCCTTATCTTTCCCCTTGTCTTTCTCACGGTCATTTTGAGACTTCTCTCGCTTCCTCTTCTTCACAAGCTGTTGCAACTCTTCAACATCTTTTGTGATAATTTCAAGAGGTTCCAGAAGCGCAAAATCCTTCTCGACCTCTTCATCATTCTGAATAAGAAAGGTTCATGGTGTAGCATGCATTGGCAGTAGAACAAGACGTGAGAAAATAAAAAGGCATACCTCCTCTGTATTTGCTTCCAGTTCTATGTACTGGAGGCCCTTCTGCACAACAGCGATAAGAGCACCAGGTGGTACAGTATTTCCATCTATGCCACCCTTGTGGATCCCCGCTTCATACCCCAATGTAAATGCGGCATGAATGAAACCTGTAAAGGTTGGTTGGTAGAAAAATAATTAGCAGCAAAAACAGCTCTTCAAGGATACTACAATTAAGAAAGTAGCCAGGAGCAGGAACATATCATAAGATCAAGAGATCATCACAATGTGGTTAAACTGAAAGATCCCGGCTAAAACATTCTTATTGATGCACAATAGACGATTCCTTACTTAGAGTTAGAGAACAAACAGAAACCACAATGAGGAACCCTCTATAGCTTGGTTCTGCCACAGGTCTATAAGAAATTTCTGCATTTTGGGGCATGAACAGCAATATGGAAGCCGAAGTAGACAGATTAGGACCAAAAGCATACATTTCTCACAGGTAGCAAAAAAATATCATCAACACGAACAAATCGACACAATGTGGTTAAACTGAAAGATCTTGATTAAATGATTCTTGTTGATGCACCAAAGACGATTCGGGACATAGAGAACATACAGTCACAGAGACCGAACTGAGGAACCTTCTGTAGCTTGGTTCTTGGTTCTGAATAGTCTATAAAGGACCAAAAGTAGACTTTCTCCCGGGAAACATTCTAGAAAACATGTGTAATCTCCAATCCCTACCCCACCTACAAGTTGCCCTGAAACGCACGAATCTGTTAATAGAAACACTCCACTTTACTATATCCCGACTCCCCAAAGCAGCGTACGAATACACTACAAGCTAACCGGCGGGGCTAGCCATTTCGGAGCGCGAATCCCATAAACCCCCAAAGCCCTGCGAAAGAAGCAAATCTGATGGACCTAATGAATGGGATGTGGGGAGGGAGGGGCATCGGATACCTAGAGGTAGCGGAACAAGCTGACGATCCTGACTAAAAGGTTCTTATTGATGCACTAAAAGGGCATGTACAGAAATATGGACGCCAAAGTAGATAGATTATTAGGACCAAACGCATACATTTCTCTCAAGTCAACACTTGAATCTTCCAGAAACTTACTAGAGATCATGTGCAATCTCCAACCCCTACCCCACCTACAAGTTGCCCTGAAACTCACGAAACTACCTGTTTATAGAAACATTCGACCTTACCATATCCAGATTGCCCAAAGCAGCGCACGAATCCACTACAAGCTAACCGGCGGAACTAGCCATTTGGCCGCGTCAAAGCCCATAAACCCCCAAACCGCTGCGAAATTGAGGGCGTGAACAGCATTATGGCCGAACAGGGGAACGAAATTCAGATCAAAAGAAGCATTTCCCCCCCAAGTGACCACTTCAATTTCTCCAAGAAATTTACTAGAATCACACCGTTCCCACCACAACACGTGCAATCTCCAACCCTATCAATCCACAAGTTGCCCTAAAAACGCACGATCTGCTCCACAAACAATCCACCGTACCATATCAGGATTCCCCAAAGCAGAGCGCGGATCCATTAAAAATAAATCGGGGGAACTAGCCATTTCGACGCGCCAAAGCCTCCTACACCCCTAAAACATTGCAAAACAGGCGAAATTCTCTCGGCTGACGGAACCAGAAGAACATGGGAAGGGAGGGAGGAAGGGATGGGGAGGGGGGAGGTGCTCACCGGACTCCTGGAGGTAGCGGAAGACGAGGAAGTTGAGCTCCGCCGCGGTTATCGCCACCATGGCCGGACGGCGGCGAGGACGCCGGTGAAGCGGCGAGGGAGGAGGAAACCGGGTGCGGCGCCGAATGCGAGAGCGGTGACGGGGTTCCTGTGGGAGCTGGATGCTAATACGAGAGGATCTGTTCTGCGGAAGTGTCCAGCTCCTTCTGACGGTCTGGATCGTATGGAGCCGTGATCGGACGCTGCGGAAGGCGTGGTAGACTGGTAGAAAAGATGGCGATCAGCGCAGCGAGCTGGATCCAACGGTCGAAGAATGCTGTCGAACAGACGGTTCAAGGTGAGTCATGGTCACGAGTTTTGTCTTAAAAATTCATGTGTTTCCTCTTACTAGTTTGTTGCGAAAGAAGACAAATCAACCTAACGGATTGTCTTTCTCACAGTCAGCTAAAAGAAAAACCAGATCGAAAGAGCAGCAGGTTGAGGTCCGCCAAGATTACCACCGGCCCCGATGGCTAGACTGCGGCGAGGGTGCCGATGAGGCGGGAGAGGGAGGAGGAAACCAGGTGTGGCGCTGAGGCGAGAGCGATGACAGGTTCCTATAGATGCCGTGATGCGGACGATTTGGATGGTATCGAGCCGTGATCGGACGCTGCGCAAGCATCTGGTAGGCAATACGACGATAGCGCAACGACGAGATGTGGATCCAACGGCCAAAGAATGATGTCGGACAAACTGCTCAAGATAAGTCATGAGCGGTCACGTTTTCCCTCTTTAATTTGTTGCGAAAGAAGACAAATCAACATAAACACAGCAAGGGGAAGAAGGGTAAGTCATGGTCACAAGTTTTTATCTTAAAAGTTCCCGTGTTTCCTCTCAGTTCGTTGCGAAAGAAGACAAATCAACATAACGGACTCCCCATGGCCGAACGTCGGCGAGGGAGGAGGAAACCAGGTGCGGCGCCGAGCGCAAGAGCGGTTTAGGTACTCCTATTTTTCAAGATCAGTTTCAGCTATTTCTTCAATATTTTAATGCAAGCACAAAATTTGACACAATTTTAAAACATTACAAAAAGATTCTGAATTTTAATCAAGAGTGGAATATTTAATGCAAGCACAAAATTTGACATGTGAGAAGAATATATATTGGTACTAATATATATTCTTCTCACATGTCAAATTTGCGTAATTCACAAATTAAAAGTATAGTAAAATGTACTATATCAATAAAAATGTATTATCTATTCTTAATACAATGAAAACGGTACTACCGCTAAAAGTACATTTATTTTTATTTTGTTCCACATTCAACATTCCAATACAATCTTTTTTGTTCTTATCACATATCAATTTTCTTACATAATTTTTGTTCATCTCAACATCTTGCATGACAGTTTTGTACTTCTCATGATGAAAGTACAATAGGAAAATTACCATCAATATACAATAAAAATGGACATAGATTTTTAGTGCAACAAAAGTACCAAAAATCGATGTCCAATAAAAAAAGTATATCAATTTTCACTGCAAAAATGAACTTCCGATATAAAAAATGTTTTGTGGAATATTAATACAAAAATTGCATTGTAGGTAGTTTGCAAAAAAAGAAAGTTGTAATTCTGATGGATGAGGCGTAACTGCAAAAAGTATGAGAGAGAAAGACCATTGCAACTTGCTCTGTACACTCTGGATGGAGAGAGAGAGGCAGGCAGGCGAGAATGGTCTCTTTGTTGACCAACGCGAATCACGCATATGGTTGAGAGAAATGCACTTTAGACCTCGGCCGCACATACAGCATGTCCCTGCACCGCGACCCCTCCGCGTCGGGCAGATCCTCGGGCCTGCTGCGCCCCTCCACGGCGCCCCGGCCGCTGAACGCCACCGCGGTGACCATGCGGCGTCTCTCTCTCTCACCGCCTTGTCCGGCGGAGCTTGTCCGGCCGCAGGGCATCGCCCGACGCGGATGAGCTGCGCGGCCTTCCTAGCAACGACCATCACATCGCGACGCGATGTCCTGCGGCCGTCGTCCACCACACACGACGGCAAGCCTCTCCTCTCCGCCTCACCTACAACCAGGCGGCAAAACAACATCGCCGCCGAAGGTGAGACAGCGATGCTGCACGTGGTTGGGGATCAATGTCGCTCGCTGCCACCGCCATACGCCTCGCGCGCCGACGAACCGTGTATTGGCCTGCACTGCACACCACGGTTGCGGTTAAGGGGGTAAATAGGTGCCCCTTAGGGTAACCTCCGACCCTCTTTAATTCAACCAAATGAACTAAGTTTTCAAAATGAGAGTTCATTTTGAAAATCTAGTTTATTTTTTTAACTAATGAGGGTCGAAGGTGACCCTAAGGGTCACCAATTTGCACCCCTAGTTGCGGTGGGTAGCGAACTAGCGATCCGCTCGCCGAGCAGCTGGAGTGGGTTGATGTGGCCTGAGACCGCTAGAGGAAGAGCATGTATTTATAGGTAAAATGAGGCTCATGAAACTGTGGATCACCGCTCTTGACAACAGGACGAGTGAAGGCATACAAATGGTACAGGACGAGAGATGCCGTGATAACCAGTCTGGGGCTCATCACTCCCATCACTCGCTCAGCTCGTCGTCCATGTCTGCACGCATCAGCTCACTCACCAACCGCATCCCCGTCTATGTATGGACCGGGGATCACGTACGTATAGCATCCTGCCTGTGTACCGGTACTCCAGTACCCTACCTGCCTGCCTGTTTGATAGGCTCAGCACCAACCCTACATTACACAGCTGCTGAACTCCATGATGAGATGAAGCAAGCAATCCAGTTCAGGCCGGTTAGGTGATGCGCGGGAGTGGCCGGTTGCCGCTGCGCATGGCGCTGACGGCTTGGGAAGTGGAGGCGTGGAAACGAATCCTCCGATCATCCACGGATCCGTGTTTCCGGCACCAAATTGTGGGGAGTTGAGTACTCGGAATTAATGGTGCAGCTCAGCTCAGCTCAGCAGGGACAGACAGAGTGAGAGTGTGATGGTCAAGTTGTTGCCAACCAAACGCATGGTCTAGATTTGTGAGTGACTACAGTACATTAGTACATTGCCATCATATCCCAAACACAAAAAATGCGCACTGCCATAGCACTATGTGTGAGTACCTGACCTACTGTAGCTAGTTTCGACTACAATCTCATACTCTCATTTTTTTAAAAAAAAAAACTCTAGTCCACTTTTCGACTACAGTACATTAGTACATTGCCATCATATCCCAAACACAAAAAATGCGCACTGCCATAGCACTATGTGTGAGTACCTGACCTACTGTAGCTAGTTTCGACTACAATCTCATACTCTCATTTTTTAAAAAAAAACCTAAGGAAGGGGTTTAAATTAGCGGCATACAAGGGTAGTGTAATATTTTGATTTGGCAAACATGTTGGTTTTGATCCACCTGTTAGTGCAAAATCTCTTCTTCCCCATGTTCATCTTCCTCCCATGCCTTGTTGTGCCAAAAGGGGAATCAAATGAGCTGGGGGAGCGCGTGCAGCATCGGTTCACAACAGCTAGGGAGGAGTGCCACCATATTCGTGTCGAGCCCATCCGCCACGTTTCTGTTTGCTTTTGAGATTTTAAATCTGAATATTTTTATTGTTCATAGAAATTTAATGTGTTCTTATTGTTTATGGAAACTTTGTGCTTGTGACTGCATGCATCTTAACTAAATCTCGGCTTGGGTACATATGTAGCACCCCCTTTGTTCTATTCCCATCACTGATAGTGGGCTTCGGCAATACGACGAAAACAACAACCTTAGTGGCAGTCTTCAGAGGATATTGTGGTGTCTCATGGGTAGATCGTATGCCAGAATCGAATGATGGTGACTCACGATTTTGGATTATGAAACCTAAATGAGGGTTAGCAGGATTAATTAGTTTATCTAGATCAAATGAATACTATAATAATCTATACAATTTTGAAGCTTCTGGATTGTCATAGACTAGTTAGGGGTCAAGTTTTATTCTTTCTATATAAAGAAGGCCAGTTTAGGGGTCAAGTTTTATTCTTTCTATATTTGAAGTTAATTATTTGCCATCGACCTTAAATTTTGACGCCTTACAAAATTGAACATTTTGTGATCAATATAGCTTGTCACATGAAGTAGGATTTATTGTACCGAAATCTTTTCCAACTATTGGATGTTCTTTAAATTTTGTTAAACAGAATAATTGAACATTTTTGCAAAAAATTATTAATTTTTGCCATGGTAATTTTTCTCTGTTTGTGCAGATTTATCAGCTAGTATAAAAATTACATGCGAGCGTAAATTGTGTGCCAATTTAAAGTTAAATTCCTTGTCATTGAATCCACGACCAGGTTCAACAATAATATTCAGCCGCCCACAGGGCCAGGGTGCATGAAAATCTAAGAGTAGAAAGATAGCACAGGTTTCGCCCCCGCTTGCGCTATACACGTCGCCCCAAATTCCGTCGTCTGTTCGATTGGTCTTCGGTTGATCCAACGATCCCGCGCTGCTTCTCTCATTTTCTCAATCGCTGCCCATCTTTCTTGACCGCGTTGCCTCCTTTTTCAACACTGCCCGCACTCTTCGTTCGATTATGTCTGAGCACTGCTTTTGTCAACTCTGTTTTTCAATGCCTCTTTCTTTGACAATTTCTCTGCCGGCAGTGCCCCCTTTCTTTACTTCCAATGCTCAGCCAGCGCCACTTTTGTCTTCCCCTCATGCATTGAAGGATGACTTTGGTGAATGCATTCGTCGAACCGTGAATTGATGTCTTCGAACGTGACTTTTGCGCCTCACTTCATAGACTTTTTGCGCCTTATTTCATTGACTCTGTCTCTGCGTCCGCTGCTGCCTCATTTTCTCGGATGCTCACTCCTGGCGTGCTTGTTTCGGTGTCGACTTCTTTGTCACTCCCGTGTGACTATAAAATCAGAGCACGTCGCAGAGCCAGACATCACACACGAGAGCACACCTCACCTAACCACTGCTGCCGCCGCCATGAACCGTTCTACCGAAGCACAACACCTTCCTTCGTTCCTTGTGCCTTGGGTGCTCGCGCCACCACCTCCTCCACGCTGCTCTCGGCGATCTCTTCCGCTTTGCCGTCCTCGTGCTCTCGTCGTCCGGCACCGGCTCCGGCAAGTGCAGCTCCATGCCGACGTGAAAAGTACTCGGGCCACGCCTCCTGCATGATCTTGGCCTCCATCTGACCGCGCATGTGCGCCATGCGCTCCGGCGTGTGGTCCTCGCGCCGGAGGATGCCGACGTCCACCATTCATGGTCAACAAGTCCTCTGCCGCCTCTCCCTCGGACGCCCGAGCGCCGCCGCCTCCGCTCTCTAGCCTTCTCCAATTGCCTGCCGGACGCACGTCTACCCAAAGAACAAGTACCTCACGCTGCAGATGACATCTTCGAGAACTTGGTATTTTGTAAGCCTGAGTAACTGATTCGTTCTGCACTCCGTCTCTTGGATCACAGAGTGATTTCGTACGTCAAGAGAGGGCCTGGTGCTTTGAAGAAAGTGAAATGAACGCTGCTTCGGTTGATGAGGCGCCTGCAGTGGGATTTTGTTGTTCTAGATAAGTTAGAATATCGTAGTGTTTGTGTACATGATATACTAAAGAGAGTGATATCGTGTGCCTTTGTGCAAGCTTGGAGCTGCAGTGTATCAGACTTGGCTGTAAGTTCCTGTACTTTGATAGAATTTAGAGTGATGTTGGATCGTGTACTTTATTAAAATAAATTGTGTTGTTCTAATATACCTCATGTTTCTTTGTTAAATAAATTGTGCGTGTTTGGAAAAATATGACATATCTTCTCTGTATATATTATCGCTAAGTGTGTGGAATATTGTTGTTATTTCCGGAGATGCAGGATTTTACTTGTTGTGTGCCTTTGTCGGATTGGCTTGTTTATGCCGGCGTTTGTTCGGTGCTGTCACCGTTGTCGGATTTTTTTTCCGTCTGTGACGTAGCGGATACGTTGCTGATGGCTACCGTATACTGTAATTTAATGTGTTTTTGTTCGTCGATTTGTGATGCTGATAGTTCGTCATCTGATGCGTGATGGCCCAGTTTCTTCCTTGATTATTATAGATTGTATGTAGAGCAGCGTCAGGCTTATTTATTAGGTGGTCAATAGAGCTTGATATCGGCGGTCGCGGCGTTGGACTTGTCGCTGTTCTGCGTGAATGTGTCGATTGCGCTCAGGGTTGCGACGAGCTAGCCAGGAGAATGTGCCTCACTTCGGTCCCAGTCCATGCGCGAGCGACTACTTCCGGACTTTTGACCTGTGCTGTTAGTCCATGTTCCTGCTTACGCAAATGGGGAGTCCATTATTTTATTTACACCGTTTGCCATACAAACGATAACGTAAGAAATACAAATCAGGGAAGCCGGCCGGCGTTAGGGCATAGACTGAGGACGCAATCGATGAGGGCCGGAACTATATAGAGCTCTCTCATCGAGCCAACGTCTTTCACAACATGGGTATCCCCGTATATTTACTTTCCTACCTTTTTCTTGTGTTTTCTTGCTTTCTTGAGCTTCAGTCTTCAGATGCTCATAATTATTGTACTAATATATAATCGATGAAAGTTAAGCTCTCTTCATTCTGATACTTATTTTTTGACTAAATAATTATTTCTTCTCGGCACCATTTGCCAGGCATTGTCTAACATAAATAAATATTTTTTAAGAACATCTAGCTAGGTTCATTGGTATCTAGACACTAGACGTGCGTGAATTTCTTCATTCAACCTGACACCTCTGCAATTTGACATTTTGAGAGACTTCCATCTTTATAATATACTGGAACATTGTGTACGTTGTTTGAACGGTTTGACTGACGGTTCAGTGTGGCTGTTGAGCTTTTGTTCGTCGCTGGCTTGTCTGGTTATGTCTGATTAATCAGTAGGATATTATCACCACACGCTATTACTTGTAGGTAGTTGCAGAAATATTTTGCTGCAGTTGGTTTTTTTTAATGAATGATTGCAATATTTTTGTTCATTGTTGACCTCTCCTTTTTTATTCTTTTTGGGCCGTTGCATGTGTCTTAATTGATGTTGACCATTGGTATAATAGGGTACTAAGACCATTTCGATGGTGACTAAATGGTATGACTTAGTCTATAGACATCCTGAGTGATGTCAACCCAGTTGAACTTATTTTTTAAAGCAATTAATGTAAGCTTTGACAGATGGTCTAATTCTGAAATTTATTAACTCTATCCAGATGTACTTCTAAAAGGTGCTGTTTTCTACCCGTTGACGAGTTCTTAAAGTCTATATCCATTAAAGGAATAGACGACCATGTGAATTAGGTGGAACAATTAGTATCATCCATGTACGACTATTCTGGTTTCCTCACTTTATCTATGTTTTATCCATTTGTTACGGTAGTTTCAAACAACTGTGAGCCGTCCATTTACGTGACGAACTCTTGCACCTTAAGATGCAAGACTTCAACAATAACTACTTTTACTATTTTTCTATTTTCTGTTTTGGAAAGTCCTCGCGTGAAAGGATATGGATCCAAATTTTTTGTTGTTTGGTTGCCGTAAGTAAAAAGATAACATGTCAAGATAATACAGAAATCTGAGGTAATCAGATTAATTAAATGAATTGAATTTTATTTAAATTTGATAATCGGACGGCTCAGATGTGGTCTGTTCTCTTGCACCCTAAGGTGCAAGACTTGGGAGGTGGGACTACCGTAACACTGCTACTTCTAATAAAAGACCAACTGGTATACGAAGCCGGTAAAAAGCCCATCCTTGGATCTTAATTAATCCATTGCTAATCGGACAAAGAGGTCCTGTCCCCTTTCTCCACACACCTGGTATCTGTTTTTATGGTCGTCACCGTAAGAGTCGGCTTCAGTGTCAACTATATCAGGAGGTACTCCGGTTATAGCACAACATTTTAAACAAACTTTTAGCGTGAGACGGGCGCGCCAGGGGCGCGCCGTAGCTTCTAGTTACTTTAAGAATGTATCATTTGTTCTATTGTTTTAACATGTGTGGTCCTTCCTATAGCACAACTGTTTTTTTTTTTTTTTTTTTTTTTTGCAGCTAAGAAAGGCTTCATTTGCTTCTATGGGTCTTTGCAGGTTGTCTTTGACGGAGGATAAGTACCGGGTAATTAAAACTCCAACAAATATTGAAGAAAACAAAGATACAACGCCTTTCCTTGGGCTATCAGTTAATGGAGTGTGCTATGCCGCACTTAAAGGTCACGAACTACAGATATGGGCACTAGACGACTCTGGAGAAGAACTAAGGTGGGTTTTAAAGCATCACGTAAATCTGGGAACCTTATGTCGCCAAATCCTTTGGAAGTACGGTGGTAAAACTAAACGCCCGTGGGCTATAACCAATCGCGATGGTTACCAGGAATATGATGAGGCAGGTGATCAGGAATATGATGAGGCGGGTGATGAAGACATTTGTGAATGGAATTCAGATGACGATGATGTTACAGATATGAAAGAAAGTAATATGGATTCTGGTCACGGAAGATTCAATTTATAGGGTTTCATCCATACAAAGAAGTGGTATTCTTGAGTAAGAGTTTTGATATGGTTGCCTACCATTTGAGCAGCAAAAAGCACAGAATTTAGGTAGTGCTTTCCCACGTGGTTACGGGGGACACTGTGCCTCTTTCGACGAGTCGTTCATATACACGCCTCGCTTGATTGATTCCCTTCCTCAAAAGGATCTTTGAGCTTTCTTCAGTATCTGGACGTTCGAGAAATGTCGATGGGACCAAACAATTAATGGTGTGTTCATTCTTATACCGTTTATGAATGTTCTGGCACTCTGAATTTGTTAGCGTATATGTTTATGGTCAGTTTTTTGTTCCGTGTGAGGGAGACTTTTCTTATATATAGTTCTTTCACTTATTACTTTCTTTCTGGCATGGTTTGCTTCGTGAGAAGAGATGTCTACTTCGTTACCCGCGTGCTGTTAATTGCATGGTTTGCTGATTCTGCAAGCAACATGCTTCCTATGCTTTCTATATCACTCTAGTGCTGTATGCCTATGATTAGATGCAGCATGGTACTCGTCCAGATGCTTCGTGGGGCAAGCAGAAGCGGCCCTGGAAATAGTAAGGGAACACGTAGACTTGCAGATACAAGCCAACTCATCAGGGCGTTCAACTGCACAGGTAAGTAAATATGCATAATATATAAGTATATATAGAGGCGTTCAAACTGCCGATACCATATGCATGGAGTAGACGCATGTGCCAAGCTCCCACAACACTGACCAACACATGTACGTAGTAACACGTACGTATTATCATGTAGATATCTATGCACTTACAGTCCTACACTACATATTCCTGCTAACATATATATAGACACAGAGTGTACTCGTCGAGACTTGGACATGTAAATCCTGAGACGACCTCGCTCGTTCCCACGTCTGACACTACACAAGCTTCCTTAACTCTGCGAGGAACGCCGCCTGGTGCTCCTCCCTGACGCAGAGCGCCATGGCGGCGACGCCGTCGGCCTTGTCCTTCCTCCCGCACAGGATGCACGCCGGCACGACCTTGCGCTCCATGTCGCCCAGCACCCGCACCGGGCCGCCGGCGCCGAAGTCGACGTCGTCGAACCCGAGGTTCCACCAGCTCGTCACGTACAAGGTGTCGTAACCGGAGAGGCCACGCAGGCGGCCACCCATCTCGCCGGCGATGTACGCGGCTCCGTCGGCGAACGTGTAGGGCACCCGCGCCTTGGCTTCCCTGACCAGCCTCACGAGGTCCAGGATGTCGCCGTTGGCGACCTCGGCGCGCGTGGCGACGGCGAGGCCGAAGGTGAAGAGGTTACCGTAGTAGCCGTCCTTGGCGCCGGCCGGCTTCCTCACGTTCGCCGTGAAGGCGAGCGCCGTGGGGGCGGCGTCGTCTGCTAATTTGTCGCCGGACATGGTGGCGCGTGCGCGGCACTTCCATACGGCGGCGACGAACACCTCGAACGCCGAGCACGGCGCCTTGTGATCCCCCTGACTGCGACGGAACTCCGATTTGACGCGGTTGATGAAGCTCATGGGGACGGTGATGTACGAGCTCGGGAACTCGTTGTGCGGGCTGCTCACGAGCGCCTTCGTCATGGAGACGATCGGCGGCGGGAGGTCCAGAAGGCAGTGGTCCAGCCTCACCGGAGCCACGGACGGCGACGAGCTCCCGCGGGCAAACTCGCCGACGGCCTGCAGGAACTGCGCCAACCCCACGCCATCGGCGATGACGTGGTTCCACGTCACGCCGACGACGAACCAGCCGCACGAGAACTCCGTCACCTGCATCAGCAGCAACGGCGGGTGATCCTTGGTGTGCTGCTCGGTGTAGGTGGGTGTGAGCTCCTCGACCGAGACCGCCGGCCGCGGGTCCGTCAGCCTGGCGTCTTGCAGAGTGCAGCTCGCCCGGGCGGCGACGAAGGCCACGCCCACGCCGGTGCACGCGATGGCGAGGCCGTGCGCGGTGGCGGCGAGGCGGCCGGCGACGGGGTAGTAGGGGACCAGTGCTCGTGACAGTGCTCTCCTGATGGTCTCCGCCGCCTGATCGATCGGGCGGTCGAAGATGAAGAGGGCTGTCATGGGCAGGGACGCCAGGGCAGTGTCCATCGCGGTCAGCAGGAGGGCGCCACCCGGCGTCGCCTCCGACGGGCCAACGAGGAAAGGCAGCGATTTGGTCACACGAGAGCTCATTGTGTTAAGGGCGAGCTAACTCTCTCGTTTGCTCTTTTGCTGTTTGGTCACTTGGATTGGCTGTTCTGCACTTGCGGCACGGCACCAATAATTATAAGCGGGCGAGCCCAGCGCGCGCGAACGTGATTTTTGCTTCAGTGCAGATTGATGCACCGCGCGCGTTTTGAATTGAATCACAGAGGGCCCAGGGGATGCATGGTTCCAGAGGCCGGATGGGGCCATGCTCCGGTTTTCTCATCCATTCACGTCGCTCTTTCTAGAGTACTCCTTATCTCTTTCTCTCGCGGTCTCGCAGTCTGAGCGAACAATCCGTGTTTGTACAGTGTTTTCTTTATCATTTCCTTTTTCCACGTGATTCCCATGTGCTCACTGGTAATTTTTCCCGGTGAATTCACTGATTTATTCAGTTGAGGTACCATGCATTGTCTTCGTTTCCATTCGGAGCATCTCCAAGAGAACCCCATGAAATTGACTCGACGAACTTATTTTTGAAGGCAACCAAAAGATTACGAGGGCCAATTTTTCTTCCCTCTTCCAACAGTTCCTCTCTAAAAGTGGATCAAAACAGTTTTGATTGGACCATATCAGCATTTGGGGGCCACAAAAACATTAATTTATTAGAAAAAGAAGGAATGGGGGCCTCAATTCCTCCCCCGTTTGTAGTTACAAATGAGGGGAGTTTAGGGGCCATGAAGATACTCCAATAATTTAATTTAAGAGAGGTTTATGACGCTCTCTTGGAGATGCTCTCACATGTGTATCATTCAGTTGAGTCTGAGCATACCTCTCTCGCATGAGTCTTAGCATCCTATCCAAGGATACCTTTACATTTGAAGTTATTTGTAGCTCATTTTCCGTGTCAATACTCAATACAACTGTTCTTTGTCATTTCCTTTTTGAGACATACACATATCATTCCCGTGTGCTCACCGGTTAGGTTTACCGGTGAATATCCTTCGATTCATGCAGTTGATGTATCATTCCATTTTGTCTTAATGTGGGTACTAACTTTATTACTCCTTCTCTATCTAGTATATGGCTATGGCGTTAGTTCACGAGGCTGCATATCCATACACAAAGCATCGGTCATGAGCATCCGTGTGATATTTTGTAAGCATCGGTCATGAGGCTTCATAAATATCGGGCCGGAGCTGTCTATGGAATAGTCTGGGCGGAGCATCCGTGTAAATTTTGTTTTGGTCTGATAACTGGGTTAATGATGAGCCATATATATAATCTTAATGCCAAACCTAGGCCACTTGACTCGAAGAAATGAAGCTCACTAAATCATCGAAATGTCACATTGTGTCAGGCGTACAATTTTGATAAATATAATGTGATTTCTTTCTTCTGTCTCAAGAAGGACGATTTTCATTTGAAAAAGATCAGTAAAACTTTACAGAGGGTCTTTTAATATTCGAGCATACAATGAAAATCACTAGTATACTTTTACGATATTCAACATGCGAATAATATTCATGTGCATCACGATTACGACTTTTTCTTATTGCACTGTTTTAAGGTATCTGCATCTTGTGTCGGAGCATGCTGCAACGTTTCATTCGTATGCCGACAACAGAATAAAAGCACGGACAGGGATGTGCCGCAACAGCTCTTTCAGACAGCTCCCTCACTTCTGACTGTTTCTTCTTAGACAGCTCCCTCACTCACTTCTGACTGTTCTTCCACACCGATAGCTTGATACCGGCCATGGAGGGACGTGAAACACGCCCTGTGTCCCGGGCCCATGCCATCTTCCCGCAAAGTTTCCTCGCAAGCTCGGACCACACATCAGCGTCATATTTCCCCCTTGCTTCCCGCGCTCCCTGAAATTATGGCCAGAGACGACCATATCACGAGGTTCACGTGCAATTACGTGGCTCTAATTTGCTCGGCTAAATCCAGGTATGTGCTGTGCTTGGGGCTTGTTTTTATTTGCCAAACTTGGCCTCAGGAGGAGCCATCATGTCACTCTAATTGAGTTCGGTTCAAGAGAGTGAAAGGAACAGCTAGCTGCTGACACATGTAGCTTCTGGAGGTTTCCTCTATTATTGGAGTATCGTGATTAGGGTTAAGGTGTTACTGCTGGTTACTCCTGCAGACTTCACTGCTCATATTACTAGTACCAATGCACGTGCGACACGCACGTATCTAAAAATTGCATCCCTTGACAGGATTAAGAGAATTATGAGACACCACATTTTAAAGAATAACACCACATGTACAATGCACTATACCTTAAAATTAAACCATATTTTGCATTAATATGATTTAAATGATCAGACAACATTGTTGATTCTTCATTACAATCAATGGAATCATGAAGCAAGATGTAGAAAAATAAAAGCTCCAAAAATTCTTTTATCACCGTGCCCTTTTAGACCACGTTCAATATAATTCACGGTCATGTATAGAGACGGGCATCCGGTGTGTTAGACGATGGAATTACGCTAAAATGGCCCATGGATATGTCCTTTAGCACAACGCACGTGGAAACAACCATCCAAAACAGCTTGAACTTGAAGGTCACAACAATACGCCCTTTCAATAGAACAGCTGAAGATATCATTTGTCATGTCACCTAAAGGTCGAAAATGACAATTTTTTCCTTGTGCTTTTACCTGTCCATGGTGTCTTTTTCATAAATTATTCAGAAATTTGGGTCAGAACAATGGAACTGGATTTTTTTTCTTGTGCATTTACCTGTCCCGAAAGGAATGGAAGACTCATCCACATGGTTCCTAATATTTGCTCTTCTGTGTCATCTCACATTTCCGTTAGCTGTTTTGCAAGCTTTGCGTGATCATAGATTCATAACAATGATTCCATGAGCTAAAGATAAGAAGAAAATCGTTTTACCATTTCACTGAAATACGAAAGTTGAAAACCTCAAAGAGCTGTCAGTGCTCCCCTTAATGGGGACATATGCTAGAATATAATAGAGCCTTCAAGTAAATTGAAACAAACTACAAGAAATGAAAGCTATCTGGCCCCAAAATAAATGTGTCATGCCATAGGTTTCCATATGCATCATGATTCAATAGGCTGGTCAAACTTAATGCTGATATTATTATACAAACATAATAATGAGTACTTCTAACTCTACTGTCAATCATTGATGTAAAGGAAAAGTAGTTAAAAATTTCAAATACTTACCACGGAATCATCAACAAAACTTCCTGGTCTATTCCGAGTAAATCAATCACCTTAATGGAGTATCTGCAATAGAACAAGACAGTACCATGAGGAGATTTACAAAGCACCATAACAACTAAAAAACAATGATTTACTTGATTATTAACCATAGTGTTCTTCAGTAGCAGAACATCAATACTTCAAATTGGATTACTTGAATGCCAGAAATTGCATGAGCATGCAATTCTCTATTTCTCTTGTTATTTCGTTAGTAGATTGCCATAAACATAAATACCCATCATTATTTCACCATAGTACTGATGCATGCGCGCCACCGCTCTAACTAATCGTCAGGAGCTGCCATTATAATAAGTAATATCATATTCAAAATATAAAAATATATGTATCTCAGGAGCTGCCATTATAAAGCAAAAGAAACAAGAAACAAGCCACCGCTCTAACTAATTGTCATACATTTTCATTTCTTTTTCTGTTAAAAAAAGTTCTCATTTGAAAATTGCAACAGAGGGAAAAAAAATCTACTTCATATTGAACCCACTTCCAATCTTTTTCAACATTCACGTAAGGAGGATACACTGTCCATTCATGTGGGGAGTTTTAGTATCATGGACCTGCTCATACAGGAGTACTCTATTTTAAGTGTACTTGAACAGAGCTTAGATTCATGTATTCTATTCAGGATAGTCACAGGTAACTTCATAAAGAAAAGGACCTCAAGAGCACCTCCTAATACATATATTTATGGATGTTTGGATATTATTGCTTCTTCTGTCTCGCGTATGGAGAATCCCCAACATCGGTGCCCACCGTTTGTGCTGCTCGAAAAACCACCTGCGAGCCACATAGAAAGAAAAGAGCGACTACACCAAGTACCACAAATAGCCTAATCCTGCCGGAATTATAACAGGAAATACTTCCCCCTAATCCAGCATTTTCAGAAGAAGAGATCCGTTGGGCGGCCATCAGAACCAAGCAAATGGCCGACGAAGCCAATCGTGTTGCGGAAACGGCGGAAGCTAGTCATGCCGCCGGTTTCCAGCAAGTCATTCAAGACACCGTCGTCAAAAGCCCTGAGGTCCTCCCTTTCAGTGAAGAAGAAGCGGAGAGACTAAGGCAGATCAAAGCAAGCAAAAGAAAGCAGAAGCAACCACCTCTCTTTGATCCATTCACCCTTGGAAGCAACCAAGAGGAAAATGAAGTTGAGAAGCAGATGCGCGAGCTCCTCACTCTGCAAGAGCTCGCCAAAAATTGAAGCAAACAAAAGACAAGATGATGTCTGATGAAAAAGGCGAGGGAAAGAGAAAAGATCAAGCAGCAGATAGAACAAGCGAAGGCAAGTATTGCTGAGTTACAGAGAGAGCTGGAGGAAATGACAAGTGCCTCCAGTCAGAATAGCGAGACATGAAAAGTGCATCACCAGAGGTCCCCGGACTTCGAGATGGACACTAATGGCGAAGGCTTCCATAGGTCCAGATACCCTTACCCGCCAAACAGTGCTGTTCATAAGCAAAATCGACAAAAATTCCCCTCTGTCTGAAGGCCTCCAGCAAACACCATGGCCAACAACTTACAAGCGCATCTCAGTATCCAAGTACAATGGTTCCTCTGATCCAAGGCAATTCCTCATGTCATTTGAAACCGCAGTTGCATCAGCGGGAGGGGATGACACAGTATTGGCAAAGACTTTTGTCACTGCCATCGAGCATCAGGCCCTCGAGTGGTATTCCAGACTCAAGCCTGGGTCCATATACTCGTGGGAGAATCTCAGGGATAAGTTGATGACAAACTTTCAGGGATTCCATAGGACTTCCATATCAGCAAATGAGCGCAGAGCATGTATACAGCAAGAAAAGAACCTTTGCAAGACTGTTGGTATTTCTTACACCAAACGGAAAACACCACCTTAGGCTAGTTAGGCCTAGAGTGAATATTCTCGGTTCGGTGCCAGAAATACCTGGGGTTAAGTTACTTGCATAGGATACATAATATCGACAACTAGCAACAAGTGCCAGAAATGTATTATTAGTATTTAATCATAAAAGAAGATCCGCAAGCGCACGGATACCCGTTGTAGCATTTCACCCGAGAGTATTTCAGGGTATCGTTATTTATATTTTCCCAAAAGAAGACGTAGTTGACAAGTATGTACTTATACTCATGGTGTTACAAGTGATAGATCATAACCATAATCCAATGCAGGGGTAAGGTGTAAATAGATATGAGGATAGTGTGACACACACAGCAGAGATCCACTCTCTTGATAAAAGGCGAGAGGCAACTCTAAGTTAGTCTAGGATTAAGTAAGAAGGTTGCTACTCCTAATGTAGATCATCAAGTAGCGTGCGTAGCTTCTACCAATAGCCTAAGCTGCACACAAGATAGGACTAAGCTGTTCTACTGCCAAGCCATCATCGGGAGATCCAGCGATCAGAGTCTGCCCCAATCTCCGACTTTAATATATACTCCTACGCCATGCCCGAACGTGGAGGATTACAAGGGACGGACAGGGCTGTCACCACCTGCCGCCTACCTCTATAAACCGTGGGACACGAAAACGCATCCAAGGGTGGAAAGGAAGCCCAAGCACCATGCTAGCGTAACTAACCACAACTCTAGATCCCTCAAGGCACTTCGCAAGGCGATAAACCTAGAGCACCCTTGCAGGACAATGGACCCGATGACTAAGCAAAAGAAACAACTAGATCTAGCAAGCGAGTACTTAGACAAGGGATCAAAACTAGCACTACGTTATGCATAAGCGTTCGTCGCTCAAGAACGAGCGAAGAACGATGAACGATGAAGAACGATCATCGTTAATCGATGATCGAGTATGAACGAACGACGAACGAACGATGAACGATCATGAACGAACATCGATGAACGATGAACGAACGATGAACGAACATGAACGACGAAGAACGTTCATCCAAGATCAAGGTTGAACGATGAACTAGCATAAGCACATAACTACTACAAGAACGATGATATTCCATTGATAAGAAATAAGTCTTACAAAGAGAGGAAAAGGATACAACAGAATATACCCCAAACTCTCCAAGGGACTTGGGAGCCAAAAAGGCAGCCCGCTACTCAGCCTAAGCCTAACTAGAGAGCCTCTAGCTCTGATGTATGGAGGAGGGAATGAGCCTCTTGTGTTGGTGTGTCTTGAAAGGAGAGGGGTACCCCTCCTTATATAGCCTTTGAAGGTCGGTTGATTTGAGGCGGTTCCCGCATTAATGGTATTGATTGCAAGGGGACCGATCTCCCAAGGTTGGTTGCAAATCGCGTTAGAAAGATGGGCCCAGGGGGGCCACCTGCCAGGTCGGCCGACCCCTGCCTGGCCCCTCCTGGGCTGGGCTTTGGTGGGTGGCTTCCCCCTGGCATTTACTCGAGGTGTATGGCCTCATTGATGTTCTGGTAGGTTCTGGGCCTTTTATCCTTGAATTATATTCCCGCGGCGAGCGTCTTTTTATGGAAGTGTTGGAATCGTCGCTTTGGGGCATGTTACACCTGGAATTCCCTGTTTTCCACCTGCACATCCAAATCTAGAAGTACACGTGAAAATAGGTTATTTGATAACAAAGTGCAAGTAACAAATGTTAGTTCTTCCTTATTTATGGAGCTAAATGACGGTCAAATTCTCGGTGTGAGGACTGTCAATAAAGACTACTTCCAAAGATTTGTTAAGTTAAAAGCTCGGGCCGATGACATTCCAGATCAGGTTGTCATCGATGCCGCAATTGACGGCCTCAGGGTAGGGCCGTGTGCCACTCATTTCTCAATGCATCCTCCCACCACCTTAGAACACTCTTCTCAATGCTTGATCAGTTCTGTAAAGCTTACAACGATCATAGGAGAAGGCTAGAACAGCAAGCACCCAGAGGCAGGCAAAGAAAAAACAGTTCAAATCAGAAGCAGCAAGATTGGAACTCATCAAGGAGGCAAAATAGCGGCAGTCAGAGCCAAAACTCCAACGTCGTCAACCACATTAACACCCAAGAAGAAAAAGTCGAGATCCCCGACCCTCCCAACAATTATCAGCACAGAGGAGGAAGAAATGGGCGTTCTCGAGGAAGAGCTCGCGACAATTCGAACATTCGCGAAATCAAGAACCAAAGAAGCCGTATGTCTTTTTCACGAACTCGACAAAGGTCACAGCTCAAAAGATTGCCCAGAAACAAAAGATACAATGGAGAGAATGAAAGCCAAAGAGCATGGAAATGAATCACAAAGAACAGTAAATCATACAGCTGCCCCCAATTCTTGGCACTCTTCGCCATTTGGTGCGTCATACCCTTATCAGTATTTCACAAGCTCATATACCCCTCAGCATCATTTCCAAAACACATACCACCCACCCACTCCTCCACCACCTCATATTCAACATTTGGCATCCTCTCAGGCAAATTCCTACACTCCACAACGACAAACCCCCAGAATAACCGCCTCTGAAGAACCCCCACTACCACCACCGCCGCCATTACCTAATCCACCACTCCAAAATAACTCCTCCTCACAGAGCCTCCCTTCTTATGGAGTCATATTGCCTATCATCGGCGGATCCTCTTCAGAATTTGACAGCAAGAAACACAGGAAAGACTATTTCTGTGCCGTTAATGCAGTCTCCACGGCCCCGTCATAAAATCACGGTGGTCACACATCCCAATCACCTTCACTAAGGCCGATTTAAACCTTCGGTGTTACCCGCATACAGATGCTATGGTCATCCAAGCAAACATCTACGGCTGGTCAGTCACCAAGATCCTTGTCGACAATTGAAGTTCGGCAGACATCTTTTCAGAAAAACCTTTGATCAGCTGAATCTAGACTCATCTTTACTCCAACCGTCGGAATATCCATTGTACGGCTTTGGGGGAAGAGAGGTTCGCGCAATCGGGAAGATAAGTCTCCCAGTGTCTTTTGGCACATTGGATAATGCAAGAACAGAGCACATCACTTTTGACGTGGTTGATATGCCTTATCCCTACAGTGCAATTTCGGCCGTGGGGTCCTGAATACATTTGAAGCAGCGTTAGACAGCTCGTACCTTTGCATGAAAATGCCGGCACACAAACAGGTCATCTCAGTATTTGGTAATCAACAAGAGGCCAGAAATATCGAAAGAGCGGTAGCCCCCGGACAGAAAAACGTGCATTTTCTGTACGCCCATCCAAATGTACATGTCTTTTACCCAGCACCCAGGAAACCAGGCAAAGAAGTGCTCTAGTTAGAGAAAGCGATGGACAATGAAAACGCAGCCATTCAGGCAAATGAAGAAACGAAAAGAGTCTTGTTGGACAAGCATGTTCTAGGACAAGAAGTCATAATAGCGAAAGGAATGCCAAGAGACACTGAAAAGGCATTTATTCAGTTCCTTCACAAAAATAAAGATGTGTTTGCTTGGTCAGCAAGCGACCTCAAAGGTGTTAGCAGGGACCTAATAGAGCACAAGCTGAGAATTGACAAAGCCATCAGACCAAAGAAGCAGAAGCTCCGAAAAATGTCAGATGACAGAGCCGCCGCAGTCAAGGCCGAAGTGCAAAGACTACTCGACACAAATGTTATCAGGGAGGTGAAATATCCAACTTGGTTGGCGAACACTGTCCCAGTAAGGAAAAAGAACGGCAAATGGAGGATGTGCATAGATTTCACTAATTTAAACAAGGCATGCCCGAAGGATGATTTCCCTTTACCTAGAATAGACAAGATTGTCGACGTAGTTGCAATCTCTGAGCTTTTATCTTTGCTGGATTGTTTCTCGAGATATCATCAAATTTTCATGTACAAAGAAGATGAAGAGAAAACAAGTTTCATCAACCTTTCGGAACATATTGTTCGTTAGAATGCAGGAAGGCTTGAAAAATGCGGGACCAACATTTGCAGAATGACATCATCGCATTTGAGGACCAATTAGGCAGGAACTTGTCAGCTTACGTCGACGATATAGTCGTCAAAAGCACCAAAAAAAGAAGATCACATCAATGATCTAGCTGAGACATTTGCAAACCTCAGAAAAGCAAACTTGAAGCTCAATCCCGAGAAGTGTGTCTTCGGAATTCAGAATGGAAAGGTCCTGGGATGCTTGGTGTCGATAAAAGACATCGAAGCAAATCCCGACAAGATAAACGCACTCATCAATATGCGGGAACCCCAGTGTCTGAAAGATGTGCAAAAACTCACAGGCAGAATAGCAGCGCTGAATAGATTCATCTCAAGATCAGCAGAAAGAAGCCTCCCATTCTTCAAAGTACTCAGAAACGCAGCCAATTTCCAATGCGGCCAAGAGCAAAGAAAAGCCTTCGCCGAGCTCAAAGACTATCTCAGAGAAATGACGGCATTCGCAAGTCCAAAGCAAAATGAAACACTTCTGATGTATGTATCAGCGTCAAACTCTGCAGTATGTGCCGCACTTGTCCAGGAACAACAGATGGAAAAGAAAGGAAAAACCATCAAGGTCCAAGTACCAGTATACTATGTGTCTGAAGCCTTATCAGGCTCAAAGAGGTTTTATTCGGAGTTGGAAAAAATCGCGTACGCTGTGCTAATGGCATCAAGAAAGTTGAGGCATTATTTCGAGGCTCACACCATCAGGGTACTGACAAATCAACCTCTGAACGACATGTTCAAAAATAGGAAAGCATCCGGGAGAATCATCAATGGGCCTCCGAATTATCAGAGCATGTAGTGGATTTTGAGGCAAGAAGTGCCGTAAATTCTCAGGTACTGGCAGACTTCGTCGCAGACTGGATAGAACCTCATCATAACACAGAAGGACCAGTTTTTGAAGTTCCCTGGGAAATTCAGTTTGACGGTGCTTGGTGTCATATCGGTGCTGGAGCCGCCGCAATTCTAGTTTTCCCTTCTGGCATTAAGCTAAGATATGCGGTTAGACTACAGTTCAACCACGACACTGATAAATGCACCAATAATGTCGCTGAGTATGAAGGCCTCCTACTCGCCATAAGAAAGCTAAGAGCGCTAGGAGTTAAAAACTTCATCATCAAGACAGATTCACAAGGGATTGCTGGGCACATCTACAAAACTTACAAAGCAAGAGATGAACTGTTGGCAAGATACCTAGATCATGTTAGAAGCTTGGAAAAGCACTTCAAAGGATTCACCTGTCAATATATTGACAGAAACCTAAATAGTGAAGCCGACCAGCTAGCAAAAGCGGTAGCAAAGAAAGACCGCCTGCCCCTCTGTCGGGTACCCATTTTCCAGGTACCCTATACAGTATGCCTACTGAGCGTGGAAACTGGCCAAGACCCAAAGGCCTTATCCACAGCTGAGTGGCGGAAGGCAGGGCCCGCGCGGTGGCCCAGTCGGGTGCAAGGCACAACTACGGCCTTTGGCCCACAGAACCTCTGCTCCTCGCGGCCCGCTAAATGCCCGGGCGCACGTGGCTGCACGGACACGGTCTCCGCCCAGGATTACGACTGCTCCGGCATTAAAGGAGCCCGGGCGCCACGGAGTCGAGCGACTTCTCCGACCAAACACCGGCCAGCCGCCGTCCGCCGCCCATATGCTCCGGCCGTGGTCGGGATCGGCGAAGGGCCTCGACCCGAAGCGAACCCGACCACTACGGCTGGGAGGCAAGCTTGGGAACGGCACGGACGCTTTGGTCAAACTCAGGTGTACGGCCGGCCAGTTTCGGATAAGACGACGCCCCAAACCCACTCCTGGACGGTGCGGAAGCACACTATGCCTGACGTACGCCTGAGTGGGGGCGTCGCATCCGGATGAGGCATGGAACGGCGGATTCACGCACCAAGTACGTTGTACAGTTGCAACAGTGCGAGGAATGACCGTTGCCCAACTCCACAGAAATCAACAGCGCACCAACAGCAATTAACAGTGCGAACCAGGGAATGGGCACTCCACAGCACCCAGACAAGACATCAGAGACAACATCACATGACTCGGTGCGAGGATTGCGGCGGAAGTCACCGGAACCAACGAGGACGGCCCGACTCCATCTCCACCGCCCCATCGCTCACCTTTACTTTCTTTTATTTTTTCTCCTTTCCTCCGTCTGTAACCGCTCTCCCTTGTCATATAAAAGGGAGGATTGGGCCCAGGAGGAAGGGGGGAAGAGGCTTTCGAACTGACTAAGAGTTCTCTTCACACATAGACACACACAACACCAAGACAGAGACTTGGGAGCGAATCCCTCTCTCGATCACCGCTTGTAACCCCTACTACGAGCAACGCGAGCAAAACCACAAACTGGACGTAGGGCTTTTCGTGCCTGAACCAGTACAATCCACCGTGTCAAACACAAATCATCAGATCGCCGTCGAGCGCGCGCAAATTTACTCGTCGGCCGGTAACTAAACGCCGACACCCCCGATGTCTTCTTTGAAACATTGAGCATCCCATCCATAAAAGCGGCAGACACTACAAGAAAAATGTCTTCTAAGCACGTTTTTCTAGATGCATTTTTATAAACGTCACTACATCAGCATCTAAAGACGTTTTTTGCAACGATATTGAGAGCATGTCAATTTGACACGTTATTAGATACGCTTTAACGTGGGTAACAAAATAGACATGTTTTTTGACATGCTTTTTATAACATTTTAAAGTGATACAATATTAGACACGCTTTGAACTGGTAGTACACATCGTAAACACGCTTCTTGACATGTTTTTGATAACATCTCATAAAGATACGATACTAGATATGCTTTCAACCATTATTAGCCCATCAAAGACGATTCTTGACATGCTATTGAGAATGTCTCAAAGTGATATGACATTTTGATCATATCTAGACTCATGTAAAGACGCTTCTTGATATGTTATAAAGAACGTATAAAATAATACGATATTAGACACGCTTTCATCATATGTAGCCTCATCTAGAGACAGTGTTGACACGCTATCAATGATTCTAGAGACGTTGAAACATTAGAACATATGAGTAGAAAAGAATATATGTCCAAATCTATTCAGAGTTGTTTGCGAGAGGAGATGGTTAGATGAGCTTGCATGAAACAAAGGGGTCTCAGGTTCAACACCTACTAATGGCGTGAATAAATCAAAGGTGTCTACATTATTTAACATGTATCTATAAGACGACATACAATGTGTCTACATTTTTTAACACACTTGAATCCATCACAATGAAACGTGTCTACTTCAATAGATACATATTGTAATTGTATCTATAAAAACATATCTATATATGTAGATACATGGAATAACGTCTCTATGGAGCATCAAAACTTTTGTAGACACGCTTTCAAAAATCGTATCTACTAAACTCTGACACGGCCCGTGCGAAGACGTCTCGGACACGCTTAGTGAAAACGTCTCTACATCTTGATAGAGACGCAATATGCGTGTGTAACCTATTAATAAAGCGTATCTACATAGGGTTTTTCTTGTAGTGAGAGAAAGAACCCAAGATGATACACGCAATTTCAAGTCAAGAATGGCGTGCTCCCATTATGGCATATCTCAGAGACTTTAATGAGACAGAGTCAGAAATCGAGGCCAAACGCATGAAACAAAGAGCAAGAAACTACATGTTTGTCGATGATTTCCTATACAAATTCAGCACCTCCACTCCATTCTGAGATGTATAGATCAAGAAGAAGGAAAAAAGCTCCTCAGTGAGATCCACGAGGGAATTTGGGGCTCTCACATCTCCAGTAGGGCCCTAGTCGGCAAAGCCTTTCGGCAGGGTTTTTACTGGCCCTCGGCATTGCATGATACGCAACATCTTGTGAAAACATGTAAAGCTTTCAAGAAAAATTAACAGCCCAGCTCAGCTCACACAGCTCATTCAGCCAGTGTGGCCACTCTAGCGATGGGGAATCGACATTGTCGGCCCCCTTCCAACGGCACCCGGAAATTATACTCACACTGTGGTGGCACTCAACTATTTCACAAAATGGATAGAAGTGAAGCCGCTCATAAACATTACCGGTCTAGCAACCAAAAAGTTCTTCTGGCAAAATATCGTATGCAGATTCGGAGTCCCCGCAGAAATCAGCGTCGACAATGGCAAGCAGTTCGACAACCAAGAGTTTCGCGAATTTTGCCGCTCAATAGGAACCAAGGTAAATTTCGCATCTGTATACCACCCAGAGTCAAACGGCGCCGTCGAAAACGCGAACAAGCAAATCATCGAGGGTATCAAGAGGTGCCTGGAGGGGCAGAAAAAGGGAAAATGGAATGACGAGTTGCACAAAATCATTTGGTCGCACAATACAACGGTCTCAAGAGCCACAAATTTCACACCTCAGGTTATTATACGGCGAAGAAGCCATGTCGCCAGAAGAAATCAAACACCGGAGCCTGAGAGCAACTCTCGGGCGAAATTGTCATGAGTTTGACTCAGTCTCAAAGGACATGTCGGAGTTGGACAAGGACCAAGCTATCCTGAACTTAGAAAAAGTATCAAGAGGAAACAAGGAAATGGCGAGACGCCAAGGTAATGCCAAGGTCATTCAAAGTCGGAGACCTCGTTCTCCTAAGAAGTCCAAGAAGGGAGAGCACTGGGAAACTCAATTCAAAATGGCAAGGCCCTTTCATTGTTGTCAGAAGCAATCGCCCTGGGTCTTATCACTTAGCAGATAGCGAGGGCAATGAGCTCCCCCATGCTTGGAACGTCGACAATCTCAAGAAGTACTTCACCTGAAATGTAAGCGCTAATGGCGACGCATAGTTATAAACGGAGCCATTAGGCGACACCTAAGTTGTAATTTTTCTTTATTTGCTTTCAAGGCCCATACTCGTTTCCTCACAGGGGAACCCCGCTTCGGGGGGTGAGGTCTTTAACGAGGTGGGACCTTTGTAACCCTAGCAATTCAATATAATGCTATCTTCCCCAGAAAAAACGAAATCTTCCGTTTCCTAAGTAGTCGATGCAATATTCAGAAAAATATCGCCACATCGACACAGGTTTCAAAACCTGAGCCAAAAGCTGCTCAAAAGGAAGCAGAAATTTTCAGCTCCTTTTTCTCAGGCTTCTTTCTCTATCAAACACTTAGAGAAAACCACCCCCAAGGGGCTACATACCGACCTCTCACAGAACTGAGAAAGAGCGGCATACCAAAGCCCAAGGGCTCAGCGGTTCATTTCCTTAATGGAAAAAGGCCGACAGGCATCAAGCCCCAAGGGCTCAGAAAAAATTTTCTCATAACAAACACAGATCAGCGAGATCTAAGGCCCAAGGGGCTCAACACCGACGTCCATCCAAGGATGGGACTCAAGCCCAAATGGCTAGGCGTCGCATTTTCTCTAAAGATAAAGAAAAGCGTACGTCGATTTTCCAATAAACCCCATTATCCAAAGCAAACCAGAGGACAATGGCATTTCAAGGCACTATGCCGCCTCTCCCCACAATTAACTTTGAAATGGACGCGTATCACGATTTTAGGACCCCTCCACTCCTCGATTGTCAGGAAGGGGAGGTGACGTTTGTCTCAATCTGACAATCGAGCAGCGGAGCGGGCCAACCGTCATAACAAAAAACAAAACAAGATTAACCCCCAAAGGGCTTCACATCTTTTTTGTCATCAACAACATCCCATAACCAAACATTGCGTTTACAAAGGTCCTCCGTCCCTCGATCGATTGGGGGGGGGGGGGGGTGACGTTCGTCCTAATCCATCAATCGAGTAACGGAGAGGGCCTTTCGCTAAAAATTCCCCCCAAATACGCAACAAATGATGGCACTCGGAAAATGCGGCAGCCCCTTTAAAAGCAACAATAGCCAACAAGCTCTTTATTTTTCCGTTAACACAACAACTAGGCATTGTTAGCCTTACATTTTCCGCTGCAAAATCCAGCACCACAATCACAAATCAAAGTCGACTTCAATTACAAAGCCGGGACCTTGATCATCGTCCGTGCAATTGTAACGCACCTAAACCCACCCAAATACGGATCGGCGACAACATCCTCGCCACTCTCAACTTTCACAGCCCTCCCCGAAGAAGAGGAGCGCTGGCAATTAAAGCAATGCCTCAAAAGATCACGCCCGGCGACATAACGTGCCGACATCTCCTCCCAAAACTGACCAAAATTGCGACGCGGAAATCGCGAAACATAGTGCAAATGTGCTTCTCCAGAAACACGCAAACCAGCGCGCTCGTACTTCAGTGGCGCAATATTCAAACCATACCCGCTAGGAAAATCCTGCGTACAAACCGCATAAGAAAAAGTACAGAGTTACAAACAAATGTTTCAAAATCCTCTCCATCTCACACCTAAAATAATCTAAACCTCTTCGGATGCTGGAGCAGTGGGAGAAGCAGACGCAGGCTCGGTAGGGATAGAATCCGCCGCCTTTTCTGGACCAGCCGCAGCCGACGCCAAAGTCTCGGCAGCTGTCGCAGTTGAGGTAGGCGTCTCAATTGCGGCAGGAATAGCCGTTCTCGCGGCATCTTTCTCTGCTTCGACAGCACCTTCAACTCGAGCTACCTTGGCCGGTGGCGCATTACCAGATGAAGTAGGAGATCTTTTCTTCGAGCCGCCTGCCGCAGATTCGTTTCGAGCCGCCGCTTTCATCTAGAAATTAAGAAACAGCTCAACAAATCGCACTTGCAAAAAGGACGAAGCATATTTGAGGGGAAGATATGTGTTACCTCTTCAAGTTTGCCCCTTGCAAATTGGCGGTAGGCCTCCGTCTCGTGCACCCCCCAGTACCTCTTCATGAAGCGCTTAAGAACTACCCGAATGCTATTACTGTCATTTCCGGCGTTCACTTTATCGAAATTGGCATCAGCATAACTGGAGCGTGCAAGGTCAGCGAAGTGAGTGCACTTCCGTTTCTCGAGCAAGTCCAAAAGGGCGAAGCACCCGGTGCGAGCTGCAAACTGGCCGGCGCGCTTGAAAACCTCAGGCAGATCCCCAAACTCGCCCTTCAGCCAATCGAAAAATAATTCCGGCATCAGCGAGCCACCGGTGGCTGGAAGGGGATTGGGTTCGCCGCCAATCTTGGCTACGGCCTCCCAAAAGAAGCATGAGCACCGGTAGCAACGTTAGAGAAGCTGCGGGTGAAATTCCGGGCAGTCTCCTTAGCACTCTTGGCACTCTGTTCTGCCGCCGTCAGCTTGTCTTCCGCATTTTTCAAGTCTCGCTTCAGGCGAGCAATTTCGCCCTCATTACTCTGGACAACCTCTTTAAGTACTCCAAGCGCCTCGTCTTTCTTCTCAATCTGATCATTGAGGTCAGCTTTATAATGTCGAAAGAGGCTCGGTCCGCCTCTAATGCCTGCTGCAGTTTTGCCAATTCTCCGGACGAAGATTCGGCCTCGGACCCAGGCAAACGACGGCTCAAAGCTCGAGCCGCCGCAAGGGTCTGCACAAAGGCGACAGAAATACATTTCAAACAATATCCTTCAAAAAATAGAAAAAAAAACGAGAACAAAAGGCGGCAATCCTCACCATTGTCGCATTTTGGTTTAGAACCTCGGCGATCGAAGCATTATCGACCCCAGTCAAGAAGTTATAGGCTCTGCAAAGCAAAATGGAGTTAGAATGCTTTCAATACCAAATAAAAGGAGACAACGACGAAATCAAAAACCTTGAGGGCCTACGGTCTTCGTCATTTCAACAAAAGCGGCCAATGACAGCTTGCCGGCCTCGCCTTCTTCCAGCTCCACACCCGGAGATTTTTCACCTGCGTCAGAGGAGCCAGTCTCAGAAGAACCGCTAGACACACTTTCGTTAACCGATGAACTACAGACATGGTCTTCGACTCAAGTCAAGGGAGAGGAAGCTGCCATAGTTTTCGCGTTGCCCAAGGAAAGGTCGGCACCTTCGTCAGAATCAGTCATCTCCGCAAACGCGGCATCGAGCTCGCCCCAAGCTCGGCCCGCAAATCCTGGGAGTCATCCAGCAGCTCAACTTCTTCATCATCAGACATAGGCGACAGGAGAGGCATCCGCTTCATCGGTGCAGCAACTGCCGTAGATTCTCGCGGCATTTCGAGTCCGCCAGAGAGAACACGGCACTATCAACCACAGCTTCACGCAAGAATGAAGCAGGCTCATGTGCGTACCCCAAGTCATGACCTTCTGGCTCATCATCAAGAAATTCCTCGTCAGAAATTCTTCACGCACCGACACCTCTTCAGCAAAATTAGCGGCATCCGCCGCGCTGAAAGCGGTCTCTATCTGCTCACCAGCAGGGGCTTGCTCGGCTTCTTCCCGCCGCCATTTTCCAACAACCTCAACTCGTTGCTGGGCGGCAGCCCGAGAAGCAGGTACCTTCTGTAAGCTTTGACATTTTGCTTTCTCGGCAGCCTTAGACGATCCGAGTTGCACCTTTGATTTCTTGGCACGGCACCTGCAGCTGAGGAACCCCCTGCGGCACTTAAGGGCGCCGCCTTAACACTAGCAACGTGTTGAACAGGAGGGTTTCCCAAGACCGTTTATCAACTAAGGTCGCCCCAAACACCAGTTCGTCCTTCTTCAGCCGCCTTTCTTCACTGCCTTGACAACATGCGGACCATACTTCACTTTCATCTCATCAAAAATGCGGTTAACGCGTTTCGCATAACCAATCTGCTTTCACATTCTTCTTCTCTAAAGCGGTATATGGTCCACAAATAACAGAAGCAGTCTGCTCGACATAATAGACGAATTGCTTGTCGGTAATACCATCAGGCTTTTTTACCCAAATGTCTGCACCTGATACTTAAGTCCAACATGCTAAGTTTCCTCTTCTTGAAACTCAACGGCGTCTACCCACTTTGGATGGGCCAAATGAGGCTGGCTATAAATTCCTCCACCAAATCCCTACCGCTGCTCATCTTGACAGCAGTAAGAAACGCGGCACGGCACTCCTTGAGCTTGAAGGTTTACCTGAAGTCCGGCGACAAGGTCGGCGTCAACCCAATAGAGCGACTATGCAGAGGATAAGTAACGTTGCCCTCGTCGTCTTTTTCCTCCGAAACCTCAGCATAGAACCAATGGTTCGGCAAATCTGCAGGCCACTTGTTTCGACAACCACCAATTAGCTCAACGGTTTCGTGCTTAGACTTCTTTCCAAAAGTCCGGGGCTGAAAGCCACAAACAACCATACTGAGGATAGTACGACACTCCATCAAAGCTCACGGTTTTAACGTCATGTTTGACGTCAAAAAATCGATAAAAAGCTCCAGAATGAAGAGCGGAACCATAGCTCCGAACCGCCCATATAAACTTCGACACTGTCGCAATTGCGTTAGGTGTCAAGTGATGCAATCCAAATTGTAGCTGGCTAGCACCTGGTGGAGAAACATGAAAGACGGCAGCAGCCTCAAGCCAGCTTCATAAAAATCCCGGTACACTATCGCCTCGTTATCATTAGGCCGAGGAAATTCTTCCTTCCCAGATGCACGAGCCTTCCCAGTTTCAAAGTACCCCAAGGCCACGAATCGCTCAAGGTCGGCAGGAGTAACTTTTGACGCCCAAAACGAAAGGTCGGCTCTATGCCGGATTTCCAAGATTCACCACTAACCAGCTCGCTGGGTGAAGCTGGCACTCCGGAGAGATCTTCACCATCATCGTCGACGTTACCCACCGGTCCTTTTCCCTTAGAGCCGACATTTACCGCGCCCCTCACTCTCTTGGCTGCAGGCCCAGCAAGAGCAGACTCACAATATGCAAGAAAATAACAAGACTCCCCCAAACTCTTACCTAAATTAGCGGCAGATTTAATACCTCCGCTAGCGCTCGAAACACGGCGGCTTTGGAAGCCGTTGCCGCCGGAACGCCCAGATCTGCAGCAGGATTTAGATTCCCCCCGCTGGCGCCTGAAATGTTGGCGGCACACACCTAAATCTGCAGCGGCCTCTGGATCCACATCGTCTTTCCTAGAGCCGCCGCCAAGGGGTCGGCCCCCCCCCCCCCCCCCCCCCCCGCATTGGCGGCAGGCGAATCTTCCAGAAACTCCTTGTCGAGTCGTCAACGCGATGAGCGGTCTGCTTAACGCGAGGCATCTACACCGAAAAACCGACATCACAAATAGTCCACCAAAAACACCAGCCAAAAAGGACAAATTGCGACACTCAATCGAAAACTCACCGTCGGAATCTAGCTTCAACACAAGAGTTGTGGCGGGTGAGATTAGCGGCACTCTGAAATTGCGGCAAGTGTCAAGGAAAACGGCGGCAGCAATTCGACGCAGCAACAGAACACGGGGCTTCCCCCCCCCCCCCCCCCCCCTCCTTTATATAGGCCATGGACGCCGCATTTATCGCAAACTCCTCGATCCGCGTGCCAATGGTTTTATTTTCCAGGGTCGTTCCGTAAAAAAAAAACCTCATCGCAACTCCGATAAGGGGGTGACATTGTAGAGCACAATCATGTGTCGCGGTTTCTGCCCATCGGAGTTGGCCCTCGACTACGAGGGGCTACTGTTGGGGATTGGTACTAATGTAAATAACGACACCCCAATTCCCTTATTTTGACTGCAGGTCACGCTAGGGTGCCGCCATTACGGTGAGGGTGCACCTCTCTCGCGACTGGCGGCGAATCGGCGGCAGCACGGAATGGCGGCAGCCCCAGAAAGAAAAGGCCGGCGTGGCGATAAAACCTGCGCGTCAAGACATCACCAAAGGCAGACGGGCGCATGACATCACGTAGTTAGGGTTTCTGTTTATTAATAGCGTCCAATGTAAATGTCAATTGTACCCTTATGACATTGTTGTACCGAATATTCCGCGAATATAGTGGGTGACCAAGGGTATTACAGTCAAGCCTAAATAACCCTTAGCCTCCCCTATAAATACCCTCCTACGGGCTCCGCAGGGGAGGACGGATCCGGAAGAGCCACACTCTGATAATGAAGTGCTGTTTCGCTGTCCCATGATCGTTGAGTAGTTGATTGTCGCCATTATCGTGTCGTGTTTGGGATTCCCTGTCTCGCGTATGGAGAATCCCCAACAATGCTCAATGGGACTGTCTCGATTGACCGGTTGTTTCTTTTTCCCATCTTATGCCTAAATGTGGCCTTCTTTGTCTTCTCTTGGGGAGTTGATGTATATATCTTGTTGTGATATGCTCACGCCGGCCGTAGTGTTATTGAAATAGAAAGTAGTTAAGTTATTGTAGATAATTTAGAAGCATATGTACATAAAGTCTTTATTCAGTATATATTTACAATTTGCCAGTTAAAAACATCAAATGCTCAATCCAGTTACGGGAGTTGCAAGATCACTTATCTATTCCTTTTTTTTTTCCGACTCTCTATAACAAAATTAATGTAGTAACAAGATGATTCTTATTTTCTCCTAAACTTGCATTGTTTCTCAAATGAATTGACTTTTGAATAAAACAAATATAGTTGGAAGTACAATTACTAAGCTCCATAAATGACTACTATGACTACAATAAATCAATTTTTGGACCGTTGGCCTCAATGACTTTATTCAGATATACATTAACATTTGTTCCAGTTCAAAATAGCAAATGCTCAATCTAGTAACAAAATGAATCTAGGTTCATCCTAAAGATGCATTGTTCGACTTTTGTTGACAAGAACCTATGCTCAAAATCCAATTGACTGTTGAATAAAACAAACACTGCCGGAATTACAATTACCCCTTCCGTTCTTAAATTGATGCCGTCGTTGACTTTTTGAGTTACGTTTGACCATTCGTTTTATTCAAAATATTTTCTCAAATATGCAAAATAATAAGCTATGTTTTAAATTTTATTACTAATAAAAAATCATAACAAAATTTATGATAAATTTTTAAAAATTTTGAATAAAACAAACAGTCAAATATAACTCAAAAAGTTAAAAACGGAGGGTGCAGTAAGCATCATAAATGACTACCATAGACAATACTCCATCCTTATCTCATATTTGTTGACCGTTGGCTGGATGACAATCGACTATAAATCAACCCAATATCTCTAGAAGCTGGAGTCCGTCACTCGCATCGGTATCGCTACCTGAACCAAAACTTCGCCCATCTCTCACATCGCACGCAGCCTCAACTCAATCAAACCTCGCCCTCTCGCTTCTTGCCGATTTCTCATGGAGATAGCCGTAGACTGGGCCGCGCTCCCGGTGGACGCCCTCCGCTGCATCGCTGGCTGCATTTCCGATCCCGTTGATTTCATCAACTTCCGCTTCGTGTGCACGCAGTGGCACCAGAACGTGCCGCGCGACGCCCACGGGCGCTTCCAACCCTGGATCGTGGAGAAGGGCGAGGAGGACGATGACTCCGGCAACGTCCTGTTCTACTCCCTCGCCTCCGGTGAGTACCACCTGATCCACGTCCGGGCGCTGGAGGGCCAGCGGGTGGCCGGGTACGGCGCCGGCCTCCTCCTGGGGATCGACACCGACGACGAGCTGTCGGCCGTGCTGGTCAATCCCCTGACCGGGGAGAGCACGGCGCTGCCGCGCTTGCCGGAGTGCTTCCTCGGCACGTTCGTCTACGGCTTCGCCACCGACCCCAAGATCACCGGCGGCGAGGAGGACGTCTTCGTCCTCGTCTACAACTGGCCGACCCTGCAGGCGCGCAGCAACGTCGCGCTGTGGCGCCGCGGCGGCGGCGCCGCCGCCGCATGGGCCACGATCCGGTCAGAGCGGTTCTGGATGGACGCGCCTCGGCACCGGGAGCGCCTCGACGCCCACGGGCCGCAGCTGCTGCAGCAGTTCGAGCAGGCCGCGGCAAGGGCCAACGGCCACGCCCCCGGCGAGATGGCCTGGGTCCCCGGCATGGAGGGCGTGCACGTGATCGAGCACCAAGGCCAGGTGAGAAAACTTGCACGTCTGGAGCTTGTCAACAACGTGCCGGATCAGGGTCCGGCTCCGCCGATTCCTCCACGGGCGAGCTTCATGCTGCGTGACGTTATCGGCGGCCACAACGGAGGGGAGGTCGTTGCATGGGCCGACGCGCCGGAGCTGCGCGACAAAATCATCTTGCAGAGCGAGGACTGCAGCTGCTACGTCCTGCCGGCGAGCGACTTCGCCGATCTCAGTAACAACTCCGTCTATTTCCTCATGCAGCTGGGAGCGCAGGAACGAGGTAAACCTGGAAGACGGCGCCGGTGATGATGGTGATGACTTCGACGACCCATTCTCGTACTACCTCTGCAAGTGGGACGTGGTCGACCGCGTTGCCACGGTTGTGAAGAAGATCCCTGGCGTCTGGGACAGGGTAAGGCCCGGGATTTGGTTCATGCCCACCTTCGCGTACTAGTTGTGTGTTTCAGTTGCATAAGAGTGTTTTTACTTTCGGTCGAGTTGTATTGCATTAATTTCATGTCATTCATGTAGTCGATCAGAGCCCAGTTCTGGCTTTGATTCCATTTTCTATTTCAATCATTTAGGCCATCTCCGTGGTTCGAATAGTAGCATGTTTAATTTCATGAACAACTCATGTGCTCGGTTTCTATGAAGAAGAATTTTATGTTTGGTAAATCTTGTCTAAAATGAATAACTTGCTTCATTGTGCGCATGTGTGATGACTTGGGGGGATCTGATGAGTGTTTGAATTCCGGTGTATTTGAGTTCTTAGGTTCGGAGGTGAAGGAAATATGAATTTCAGGTGTAGTTTTGCCCCTTTCAGTTAAAAATCCGGATGTCCATAGATGCAAAATATCTCCGGAAAAGAAAATAACGTCCAGCTGGTGACATCCTTCATCAGGCACAGCATGCCATCCTCCTATCATGTTTGAACAAAAGATGGCTGCTTATTTGGTGTACTATGCAAACATCAGTATATTACATGCCATAGAATTACATGCCAAGAGAACTTGAGATCATGATGGCCTTGATACTAGAGTACTCGTCCATCTGCTTGCAATAAAAAAAAATGAAGAAGAAGAAGGAGGAGGAGGAGAAGAAGAAGAAGATGAAGAAGAAGAGTCATCCATCTGATCCTTTCACGTTTTTGGTGCCACAGTTAGGATCAAGTGTTCTCCTATAATATGAAGATATTTTTCTAAATTAACATTTTTTTAGAATAACAGCGATCTATATTTGTGGAAATTGAAGTTGGCTAGCTAGGGGGGGGGGGGGGGGGGTTCCAATTCTTTTCCTGTTTGTACCTACAAATGAGGGAATTTCAGGGGGGTATGAAAAAGTTGGGGTGGTTTTGGGGTGCTGTTGGAGATTTATTTTTTTTATTAAACCCTATTATTCTTTCTTTAAGGGGAGTTTATCTTCTGGAGATGCTATAAGCATGATATCTTCTCACTTTTCAGTAAATCATCTTGACTTAATGATGCTGGTATAGAGGCAGAGAAATGAATATATCGAGATTTGGTGTGACCATCAGCTGCAATCCATTAATGTCTCTTGCTATGAAGTTACAGAAAAAGAGATGTTGGTGCGACCAAACAATTGCATAACAGAGAAATGGGCAAAAATACAACCATTTGAAATGTCAATATATCATGGTGAAAACGATTGCTGTTGGAACCTCTATTCTCCTGTCAGTATACTTTCTACATCTTGTTGCTCAGATAATATTAATTTTAATTTTAATTAGTTTCCTATTATACTTTCTATCTAAAATTTCAGTTTTATTTCCTGATAACTGTTTGCCTAAGAAACATTCAGTAGGGTGTCAATTACGTAAGAATAAATGGCTTTTCATCTTTCCATTATTCCATATGATTTAGTTTTGTTACGCTCATGGGTGAAAATTATGTTGCTCAATCAATTGCTTTTCCCAGTCCCTTCTGATATTTTGTGGTGAATTGAGCTAATTGTTTCTTGCGATGTTTTGAGGTTTTCATGTGCTTTATTTTATATATCGAGTACTTTTTACCTTGGAACAAGACATGTACTATATACATAGGCACGTACCAAAATGCAATCATACGTCATGTAAGTAACCTCCCAGTCCTCAAGAGAAGACCAACCCACCACATAGTTGTGTATCCAGTTTCAATTTAGAAGTTCGAGTAGCTCGACCATTTTGATGAAGCCACTTGCCAACAACCATATTCTGTGACCAGATGTAGAGTTTTCCTCGAAATAGAAATATATAACCATAAAACTGCTTGGGTGGGAGTGGTTAAAGATGGAGGAAAAGCAGAAAACTTACCCTAGTATAAACTCTGGACATGCCATATATTTAGGTATTGCATGAACTACGTTCGGTCCAGTTATATGTCATGAGTTCCTGACAAAATTAGGGTCAATTTGGAGAGGGTATACTTACATACGTTATATTGTGTTAGTTAAGATTTTTGGACGATGTGCTAGTTGCATTTAACCCGGCCTATATATCTATTATATTCTGTGCAATTTGTTCACGTCTATTATATTCTGTGCAATTTGTTCACGTTATTTTCTCCAATCATATAGCACATATTTGTTCATGGAAAACAGTATCCAGCTCGTGACATCATTAATTATTTGGAACGTCAATCGTGTTTGAACAAATTATGGCTGCTTATCTGGTGTACTGTCCTAGAATCGGCATATCAAATGTATGGCGTAGAATTAATACAAGCCAAGGAAACTCCAAACTAATGATGGTCTCGATACTATAACTCTTCCATCCTAGGTAGTGTCTGGTTCGGTGATTGTATGGCAATCTAATAACTAGTCCATAATGGGATACCACATAATCAGATCACATCCCAGTTCAAAGTCCACTGCACCCGATCTCGGAGGTGTATGCGACAGTAACAAATTTTCAGGTGCACTTTAGGTATTTTGATTTGGTATGGCCATCATCTGCAATTCATTCGATCATGTCCCCGTTGCTATAAAATAACATACCCAAAAAAATTAGTTGGGTAGAGGCCCTTACAAAAAGTACTAGCGTATTAGAGAAATGGGCAAAACTACAATCACTTGAAATGTTTTGGGAACATGTTTTCTCCAGTAACGGAGAAAACTATATACTTCATATGTCTTGGTCCGATAATATAAACCTTTAATTTAAATTAGTTCCTGCTATACTTTTGTTTTAAAAAAATGAATTAGTTTCCGACAGCTGTTTTCATATGCAACCATCGGTTGGGTGTACACTAGCATAAAAGTAAATTTTAACCTTTCAATATTTATGATTTTTGTTATGCTTGTGTGTGAAATAAAAACTACACAGGTAAATTGTTCCCAGTTCTTTCTAATATTTGGTGATGAACTGGTAGCTAATTTTTTTCTTTGTCATTTTAAGGTTTTTCTGTGCATTATTTTATTTATCGAGTACCAACCATTTTTAACCTCAAGAAAAAAAATATGTACAGATATGTACCAAAATGCAACAATATGTCATGTAAGCAATCCTCCCAGTCCTCAAAGACGACCCACCATGCAAATAGTTTCGTTTCAGTTTCAATTTAAAAGTCCTAGCCAGTATAGCTCGACCAGCAGTATGACAAAGCTACATGCCAACAACCATTACTTATGTGAGAACGTATTGGTGGAAACCAACCACTCTGTGCAAACTATGGAAACTTCAATCTCAGCCATACGATGTTGATCCAAGGGGGCGCACAGGAGAGGTGGGAGGGTGATTTGCAAAGGCGCTTTTGCAAATCACCCCTTCCACCTCCACTGAGTTTTCACATCACCCCTCCCACCTCTCTTAAGTGCCCCCTTTGGATCAACATCGTGTGGCTGAGATTGAAGTTTCCATAGTTTGCACGGTGAGGTTGGTTCCACCCGATACGTTCCCTACTTATGTACCTTTAAATTTTGTGTGTTAGTAAAACTGTTGGGATGATATTAGTTGCATTTAAGGTACATGTCAATTATATCCCACCCAATTTGCGAGATGCACCTGCTATTTGATGATATCAAAGAGTTCCTTTTTTTTTTGTCATGGTGGATTGACTCATTATTTCTCCAGTAACAGACTATTAACTTCCTGATACAGGTTGAAACTTGTCTTTATTTAGTGTTATTCCCACAATCATCAGACCTCCAGAAGTTGGGAATTGTACGCGTGTAAGCATGCATGAAGGAGCGGTTTTCTGAACAATTCTCTAGAATTGTTGTATCACAGATATGATCTAATGAGCCAGCTTGCAAGACGGTGTCATCAGCAACAGAGAGTTAGTTGTCTGTAATTCAAGGTCATTGGTTGCTTTTGAAATTTCTTACAATATCGATGGTGCAACATAGAGAGACTATTTCACCTTTTCATTTGGCATAAAATTATATTAATCAGTGCAAAGGAGGTGTCTCACGGCTGGGGAGTATGCAAGCACTCGAGCTTGCAAGAAACATGCATGACCATCATGAAGTTCTACCATGTATAGCAAGGAACATGATTGCACATTAACAAAGATTCATTTATATATAGCTACAAATATACTTGCAAGATGACCGCGTCAGCAAAACCCTACCTTTTTAGAATGATTCCCCTTCTGTGATACCAACACCAACACTACAGTATTAAATTACTTGGTATGTGATCAAGAGTGAACTTCCCAGAGTAATGGGAGCATAGGGATGATATAGTTTCCCTACTTAGAATGATTTGAACTTTTGGTACCTCTTGCATGACCTCAACTTTTGGTGCTTAGATATAAGAGTAAGATACTAGCCCGGCTGTATTGCTTACTTTTTGTTGTGAAGTATCCCTGTATTGCTTACATATGATAGTTTTGGGCTATCTTATGACTGATGACGGATTGTGACTTGTCTTCTCTAGCACAGGAATCGGTTAATTTTGACTACACAATTGAATTTTCAGATAACAGTAACAAATTTCCCATGTTGTTTGTAACTTGTATATGGCATGCACCGTGCTGAAATCCATTTTTCATAAAATATAATTTACATTCTACTTTTGGGTTCCTTTCGAATTATAGGTGCGTCTATATTCTAAATACAAACGCCAACTAACAACTTAACCCAAGTATAGGATGGTCTAGGGAACTTTGCTTGTTATGCATTTATCTTTGTTCACGTAACAAACTGCTGCAGTGGCCTTACCTATCAAAAACCCTGTTGAAGATAGCCTTCAAATGTGATGCACGACGCATACATTATGCATTTATGCTTGATCATGGAATCTTTGTTCAGTTTCTTGTTGTTGCGACATCGATGAGGCACCATGATGGAGAAGATTTAACTATTCTTCTTTTTGTTATAGTGGTAACGGGATGCCAACAAGAGCATTGTATTAATGCTTATATATATCATCACAATAAATCGGTAGTGGAGATCATCTGACTGCACCAAGTTAAGGTATATACTTCGTCCAGATTATATACTACTTTACCCTGTGGATGGACGAAGATAATAACATACAGTAGATGAAAATATTTTTTTATGTGTTTACTCTTCGTAGGTCCGGCAACTGTGACTGAACATTTAATTACGGAGTGAGCAAAACCTACCCTGCGTTCATTGAGTACCTGATGCACAGTAAACCCAACTGGAACCGAACAGACAGCGTAAGCTCCCTCCCACTACCGGATCCGGTAGAAGTTTTTCATAGGTTATTTGTTGAAAACCATGATCCTTCGTATATTTGCTCTGATAGTTGTAAGCATGTGAGTAGGTGTCTATATAGACTGTGAGGGGCCAGTATTTGTAACTTTATGGGTATGAATGTCGTCAAAAACTTGAACGTTTTGTTCCGGTCTCAAACGTGCCCGTATGTAAAATCGTGTGCATAAGTAAAGACAGTACGTACGTAATAAGTTGATGATAGAGAGGTAGGTGCACTGCAAGACAGGTTGTATTTCTCATCAACAGAACTGTACATTACACCAAGAAAGACCAGGTAAACGACGGCCATGGACTTGGGCTCGCTCTCTAATTAAGCTGCTAACTGACAGGGCCACGTACACGGGGCGTGCGGAGCGCCGCCGTGCGCGCGCACCGTCGCTAGCTCTCGGCCGTTCGCCAGCCACATTCCACCGTGGGCAAGCTCGCCTGCACGTGGCCGGCGCTTTCCCCGCTGCCGCTGCTCCCGATGCTGGCGCGCGTCTGCTCGTAGGCGTGGCCGAGGTTCCTGAGCCGGTTGAGCTCCGGCAGAATGACGGTGGCGAGGTCCGGGCGGTCCCTGCGTCGCATCTCCGTGCACTTGAGCGCGAGCTTGGCGTATCCGAGCGCCTCCTCGACGGGCCAGTCCTTGACGGTGATGTCGAGCATCTGCGCGAAGTTGCCGGCGTCGATGGCCTTCTCGACGTGGTGGGTGAGGCCCATGGGCGGGCGGGCCGTGATGACCTGCAGCAGCAGCACGCCGAGGGAGTAGATGTCGGACTTGACCCCGAGCTTCCCCGTCTGCTGGTACTCCGGGTCGATGTAGCAGAAGGTGCCCGCCGTGGCCGTGAGCCGGTACTGCGTGACCTTGTCGGCCACCGCGGGGGGCACGAGGCGGGCCAGGCCCACGTCGCTGATCTTGCTGACGTAGTTGCGGTCCAGCAGGATGTTGGCCGGCTTGAGGTCCCGGTGCACGAGCGGCTCCGGCTTCGTCTGGTGCAGGAACAGCAGCGCCGTGGCGATCTCGGCGGCGATGCGGAAGCGCTGGCTCCAGGGGATGGGCGCCGTGCCGCCGCGCCGGAAGAGACGGTCCTCGAGGCTGCCGTTCTCCATGTACTCGTACACGAGGCAGCCGTACTCGGGGCAGGCGCCCAGGAGGAGCACCATGTTGGGGTGGCGGATGCAGCTCAGCACCTCCACCTCCTGGTGGAACTGCTTCCGGCCCTGGTGCGCGTCGGGCCGGAGCACCTTGATGGCGACGGGGGTGTGGTCCAGGGACGCGCGGTACACGGGCCCGTACCCGCCTTCCCCGATCTTGAGCTCGTCGGCGAACCGCTCCGTGGCCGCCTCGATCTCGTCGATGCCGTACTTGCGGTACCGGAAGTCGTGGCTGGAGATGGCGTCCAGGGCGCGCACCTTCTCGTCGGCCTCGCGCCGCGCGCGCACCTCCGCGTTGCGCCGCCGCTGCGCCTCCAGGTCGGCCAGCCGCTGCGCCGCCTCGGCCGCCTCCATGGCCGCGCGGCACTTGGCCTTCTCCATCTCCGCCAGCGCCAGCGCCGCCTCCTCCGCGTGCCGGGCCTCGTCCAGCCGCCGCGCCTCCTCCAGCTTCAGCGCCTGCAGCTCCTTGGTGCGCTTCTTCGCGTTGATGGCCTCCCGGCACGCCGCGTTGTACATGTCCATGGTCTGCTTCAGCTCCAGACGCAGCCGCCGCATCTCGCCCTCCACGTCGCGCTGCCCCCCGCCGCCGCCGGCCGGAGACATGGGCTCCAGCAAGGCGGCGGACAGCTCGGCGAGGTTGTCGGCGAAGCAGTCGCCCACGGAGAAGCGCCCGCTCTGGCTGAAGTCGAGGTCGCTGCACAGGGAGTCGTGCGAGTTGGACCGGCGCGTCGACCGCGACGACGACCCGTCGTCCAGCTTGCCCAGCTTGCTGCTGGACGAGGACGGCAGCGACCGCTCGCGGAACGGCGGCCGGGTGGTCAGCTCCGGGACGGTGCGGCTGTCGATGGAGCGACGGGAAGAGTTGTCGGGCGTCGCCGGCGGCAGGTGGCCCCTGGAGCCCCGCCTCGAGTACTTGAGGGACTCGGAGTCCAGAGACACGTCGCCGGTGACGCCGCACTTGGCGAGCCGGACGTTCACGGACTTGCCCTTGGCCACCACGTAGATGTTGCAGTAGTCCGGCGCGCACTTCATCAGGACCGACGGCACGTCCGCGTTCTTGAATTTCCTGATCCCGATCGATAGTTACCATTTAACAAGGCAGCTTCAGGCGAATGAAATTGTTTCGAAATTAAAGACGAGGAATGGAGATTTTATTAGTTACTATATACTTGGTGAATGCATTTCTGCTGTTTCCGCCGAGCGCGATGCTCTGGATCTTGTTTGCAGTGATGTACTCTAGGATGGCCTTGGACACGTCTGCCTCTTCCAGAACGACCTCCGAGACTTGCACCTGCCAATGCAAATGGTCTTGACATAATAAGCAGGCAGCATGACAAATCTCAACATATATATGGATCGACGACCAATCTTACCCCATTCCGACTGCAGAATCCTCTCAAGGGGGCAAAGATCTCTCTCATCTCAGCCTCCAGCGCGGCCGGAGTTATCTCCGCCGTGGCGAACCCATCTGCGCAATTTAATTGGAAACCAACAGAGCTCAAGCACTGTTGCATCCAGGGAGACAATATGCATGGACAATGTAAATGGCCGTGGCAGCGAACGTACGGTTGACTGCGTAGTGGTTGGCCACGTGGAGGAGGATGATGTTGGAGGCGCCGGAGAGGAGGTGGTCCACCACCCACTTCACGGCCAGCTGGCTGTTCCGGTCCCGGTCGACGGCCACGACGATGGTCGACGCCGCCTGGTGAAGGATCGCCGGCGGCGACGAGACCAGGTCCGGGCTCAGGGGTCCTTGCATCGCACCTGGTGAAGGATCGCCGGCGCGCGGCAACGTCAAACGACAGAGATGAACGCCGGTGACCGACCGGTCAGTGGGTCAGGCAATGGGGCGGCGAAGGGGAGGAGGAAGGGAGGCAGCGAGGATGAGAGACGACGTTGTCGTTCCTCTCTCTTCTCCTGCTGCTCTTCCTCCTCTCGCCCTTTGCCTCAGACCTTTCGCTCCTACTGGCCTGCCCCCCTTCCTCTGCATCGTTGCAGCTAAATGCTGTGCCAAACGCGCCTCATACTATTCTTGCACATTCCTTTTCTTACACTTTCTCTCTTTTAGAATTTGGACAAATTGATCAGTAGAAAAATTAGCTGCCTAAAATAAGGGTGTCAAATATGGCCGATGCAGAAAAGGATAACAAACGAAACGGAAGGCCTAAAATTGGCCAACGCAGGAATCCTTGACCAACAGCTGATTCCCTGCTTGTTATTGCAGCACCAGCATTTCCCTTCAGAAATTCTATCCATCGCCAAGAAATCTGAAGGAGTATTATTCTTGCATCCCAAGTAAACCCAGCACCCTCTCTAAGTTATGTACAACTACAAAACTGTACAACATCTAGCGTTTCTGTGGACTGGTGAGATGGTTTTACAAGGTCAGGTAGGTCTTGATCATTGTCGAGCCAGTCGGGTCAGAGAGCAGATGTCTGACGAGGTTCATTCGCAGTTTGTTTGGCGCAATCGCAAACATGTAGAAAGAAAATAGTATGAGATCCACTGACGAAAGAGTCGATCCCAGGAATCCTCGCCACATCCTGTCCAGGAAAATAATGGCCATCAAAACATTGGTGGAAATGATAATCTTCAGTACACTGCATTTTAAGTGTGTAGCTACCATTTTGGCACTCTGAAAAAGGCGTCGAAGAATGTCTGAATGCCTTCATTGTCCAGTTGGATTATTAGAGCCAATCCGAAAAGGAAGAACGAGCGTTGACGTTTCCTTTCTTGAGGCCATAGTGTTCTCCACGCTGAAACATCAGACACCAATTAATTAGTGGCAGAATGTCTTGCTAATTTACGTGTGGAGCCTCATATGGTATAATTGGGATTCTCTTTAAGAGATGTAAAAATACGTCAATTGGAGTAAAGACTAGAAGAGTGCTTACCGAGCATTGATGGACTATAATTTGGAGAACCTCCTGGCAAATATTGTGCAGAAGCTCGGTTCCTTAATATATCAGATATCACAGAAGCATATCCCGGAGCCTCAGACAGAGATCTGACCACTGAGTAACCTATGAATATTCTATGACGATGTCAATATATGTAAGGAAGTAAAGGTATGTTGAATTTGAGCGTTCGTGTGTACCGGTTGCAGGATGCACCATACTTGCTGCAGCGCCAAATGCAAGATTTTTCTGATCTGTATTGGGTAAGGACCCTCCAACAGGAATATAGGACCATTCCTGAAATCGAGCTTAAAAAATTCAGTTGATTTTAAAAATACAAACTAAAAATACTATCAACTCTTCACTTCTTACCTCTTCATAAACTTTAAGGATACGAACTCCCATCGCATCCAACCGATACATCAACCTCTTCTTCAGAAGATCAAAGGGCATCGCATCTTTAGAAGCTAAGCATGTTTCCTGTGTTCAAGTACTTAGTCAGAAGCTCTGAATGAAGTGCTGGTGGTTGGACAGTCACTGAAGTAACAAGAATTTCGTGCGGACCTCGAAGAAAACTCGTGTGGATGACATAGGCATAGCATACAGGAAAGTGGGATTTTCTTGTTCTGAGTGCGAGAATTTCTCTTTGAAACAATCTCTATAGTCCATGAAAACCATTAAGCCGGGATCATATGGATTGTTTTCCACCTGCAAATTCCAAATTATACTGAAAGAACAAACAACTAATACTGAAGTGCAGCAAACAACGAACTGAAAGGAACAGCTTCTTGAGTCTTTGTTTACCTCAACTTCTACTCCATACGCAGTCTGCACACAGACAGGGGGACCTCCAACTTCGTACTCTAGGAGCCTACCAGATGCTGCACCGGAAGCAACAATGGCGAGCCTGCAAAGTATCTCACGGCCCCTTTCACAACAGACAACTCTATGTCCATCTGGCGATTCTATGATCTTGTCCACCTTGGAGTTGAGGTACGTGACGCCAGAAGCACAACATCTGTTATAGGTTTAACCACTGTTATACCAATGTCAATCATATTATATCAAGTTGGTTGTTAACAGATAGTTCTGAATCCTAAGCTGACGCGTGAAAATTCACCTTCTCAGCAACTCATCATGCAGTAAGTCTCGATGCACCCTGCCATAAGAACGGCCTATCAGTATCGGCTTGTTACCGTCTAGGTACACAACGGTATCCTTCCAGACATGCTCAATACAGCTCTCTAGACCAAGATCTGGACAGCAAAACAGAAAAAGTATCATTAGGCTGTTGATTTTCATTTTGGATAATCCATAATGTCAAATTATATTGGCAAAGATGTTATCAGTGACAGAATACCTTTGAACTCATCCTCCCACACACCGTAGTTGTTTGTAAATGGAAGGTCAGGGCCAATGAGGCCAACATTGAGCCCTTTTTTAGCTGACTCTGAAGCTAGAGATAAGCCGGCAGGACCACAGCCAATGATAACCAAATCAAGTATTTCGTCAGATATGGGTAACAGCTGCAAACAAAGAATGAGACCACATATTCATGTACCTGAAGTGTAAATAGCACAAAATAGTGTCTACGCCAATAGCATCTATACATTTTAAAACTAAGTATATATGTCATATTTCATGAAAAACTGAAAATAACTTTAGAGATTTTCGGTATAATCAGTAACACGATAATTCCAACATTACTGTGTTGCACTTGAGAAACAAAAAGGTTTCAGGTGAAGTTTTGGGTAATCCAAGGAGGCTGATAACAAAGCCCAGGTGTGTCCTGTTTCGGAAGCTCTGGATCAGGTCATGGGACATGGCAATTTTGGGTAGTCCCTGACTCCCTGTGCCTAGACTGTGAGAACAGGGTCACCTGACTACTTTAAAGCAAGTTGAACATGACATTAGACTCGGTGATTGCGAGCAGAATTAGTGAGTGAAATGAAAAAATGATTATCATGTTGTACAAACAACCTACTATAGAACGTATGACTGTGACTCATATTCTTGGAACGGTCTTTGTCCCAACTGGCCACACATATAGCCCTGCTTCTAGTGACACAACAGGGTCAGTTCGAGACTGGTCCTTTATTGATTTGTCAAAATAGACAGAAAACGTACTGGTACAATATGATGTGCATTTTGATCACACAGGAGAGACTGCAATAGTTACTAGGAAGATACAACCGTTTTCAGAATGAAATGTGTTTTAGAAATTTTAGGCTACATGAAAATATGGCGATGGGCTTGTCCCAAGAGGACAAAGGGCTTTTGTGATGGATCTAGAATCTGAAATGCTGGGTGGGCCGGTGGGGGAGGTAAACATTATCCCAAGTTGTCCCAAGTTGTCAAAGCATTCCCCTAAAAAGAAGTTTTGGGGAGAAGCACGTGAGGTACGCAGTGACGAACGACCATTGTCATCGCATTATGCTTAACTGATTGATGCTATATTTTAGTATTATGTTTTAGAACAATGCCTTAACATACGTGGTCATGGTTTCTCTTGAGAAAGGTCTACCTCGATTGTTGAGGGATTAATGATGTAAAAAAATCTTTGTACGATTGTACCTCCAGTCTCCAAGATGCCAAAGAGCTACGTGTTTTAATTTATTCACGGTACTGTGTCATGCATGCCGATCTAACCGTAGAAGCACGATGATGATGTCCAGCAGTTATTCACAAATACTATTATACTAGTGCTAAGAATCAAAAGGGGATGAAGTGTATCGTGATCAGTAATAAACATGCTCATGGAATGATTTGCGAGAGGCAAAGGAATTGTAATTTAGCAGTACCTTGGAGGCGATCTTGGACTGGCTTTCCATGGGCTTGGTGGCCTGCATTTGCACGTAGAGCAGCTCGCCGCCGCCGCCCTTGCGGTAGTCCTCCTCGTCGGCGAACTCCACCCCGACCGCGACCCCGGCCTTCTCGTCGTGCTTCTCCGTCGCCACGCACCTCACCGTACCACCTCCGTACCGGCGCCCCGCCCGCCGCCACCGCTCGGCCTCCGCCCTCCCCGCTTTGCCGCCGCCGCCGCCACCGACCGCCCCGCGCGGCATGCCGCGGCAACTGAGCGACGCGGAGATAGTCGCGCCGGAGAGCCCCATTGCGCCCCACGCGCCGCCGCCGTCTCCTTTCCTGCGTGGCTCTCCGCTCGCAGCGTAGAATTGCTCGGTGGTCGGAGCTGGTGAGAGGGAGGAGGATGCGAGTGCAAGGCCAGAGGAGAGGAGAGCAGAGCAGAGGGAGCGAGCGGCTTGGAGCCGGGGTATCCCGGATATGGCACGTGGCAGATGGGGATTGGGTGTGGTCCCACGCGGCGTGGATATGGTTCGCTTTTCGTGAGGTAGGGCGCCGGGGGCGTGACTCACACCCACCTGCCGCCGTGTGCCGGTCCCGTGTGGCAGTGTCGTCTAGGTTTCGTAAATGGGCTGGGCTGACACGAAATGCTCAAGCGGTCGTTTGATCAGTCCAAATTCAGGGAGGGCTGGGCTCTGCGTTTCAGATGTTTCAGTGGATCGTTTGAACGGTCGTGTATGTAGGAGTATGATCGGCACCTCAAAAAAAAAAGTAGGAGTATGATCTTCTCCTCAAAAAAAAAAAATGTAGGAGTATGATCTTTTGCGCTTTCAAAGTCAATATCTGTGTGTCTGATCTTTTTGTGCGCTCTTCAATCCTTCCGTCTGTTTCGTGCAGCGTCTTTCTAGATTTGTTCCGCGTGGAGTGTTTTTGGAAGGTTTTGGCCCATGGTCAAAGATGCTATCAATCAGATGTCCGAAATTTCGAATGATCAATTAAGTTATTGGGACAGCAAGAGTATTCGAGGAAATTCAAGCATAAAGGACACCACAGCGTATCAACGCACCCGAGTTACAAATAGGTTGGAGCCTATACTGTAAGCTACATCAAATAAAATTCTATAATATCAGAATAGGGTTTTCTTCAATAAAAATGTCTATAAAATTTGTTAGAGAACTGCTCCAGTGGAGTTTTCTCCAAAATATAGCACAAATCCCAAAGCAGCCAGCATTTCCAGTAATTAATTTTTATTTAGCTAATTCTCCTCGCATACGCGGACCTGACCCAATCCGAAACTCAGAGCCGGCATAATCGCATCGAACAGCGTAGTCACCGCACTGCGGCGCGTTCAACCTGTGGCGGAGTGATCCTACCCCCGGCATCGACGTGCTCCAGTCAAACGGCTTCGCACGAACTCCACACAGGATCGCCGACTACATCAATCTGCTCCGCTGCGGTGGCGCGAGACGACCGCCATGCGACTTCCTCGCTAAGGTTTACTGCCTCAATCGTTAGGATTTCAATTGTTGAAGATTCCCAAAATCAACAATCGTTTTTTAGGAGGTATTGACATCCAGACAATCAATTCATCAATCAGAAAAACGGCACTTCACTCATTCACTAAATAAAATGTATCTTATGAATGCGTTAATTACTTAAATTCTGATACACGGGACCGCGCCAGCGTCGCCGATTGAGTGCGGGGGCATGGGCCGGAGGGTTTCTTCACAATGGCTGTCGTTACCATGACCCCCGGGTACCCTCATGACCAGCAGGGCCGAGTAGCCTGACAAGGGTAGTCGGTCCGGCCCAGAAGAAACCGAGTAGCCCATGACTCTAAAAGGAAGGTGCGGCTAGTCGGCAGGATAGATCAGGACTCTTGTCTTATACTCCAAGTAATTCCGAGTTGTAACCGACTAGGATACTTTCCATGTAACCCTGATCCCCCGGATATATAAGGCGGGCAGGGGCTCCATCTAAAGACAATCAATCCAATACCACGACATACAGGACGTAGGGTTATTATCCTCCGGGAGGCCCGAACCTGTCTAAACCTTGTGTCTCGTGTTCACCATCGTATTCTTGGTTCCTTCGCTACCCATTATAATCTATCGAGGCCCTAAAACCTCGACAGTGGCGCGCCAGGTAGGGGGAGCGTCGGGATCCTGTTCGTCGAGTACGATGGATCGCTTCATCAACAACTTCGCTCCAGGCACTCGGATCCGCTTCGGGAGCCTGGAGTTCGTCGCTGACATCGCCAGCAATCTCGCCCTCGCCGACTCGCCGAGTCATGCGGTTGAGATTGAGCCGGACTCTGCTCTCGCCGAGTTGGAGCTCGGCTTCTCCAGACTCCGGGTCAGATCCTACTCGGACTACTCACTAGCCGAGATCCGATCTGCCCTGGACAACGTTCGTCTTTACCCCGTCCACCCGAGTTATACAACTCGGCCTCCTGGTATGTTCCCTTATGGTTTCAACAACGCATCTGCTATCTGCCAACGGGACATGCAGGATCTGCTAGCGGCTCCAGGCGATGAGTCCTTCAATCTGGTGGCTTGTCTCCAAGACAGCCAGTCAGATCTCGACTCCCTGCACCACATCCTGGAGCAAGAAGCTGGTTACTGCTCTGGCGGCTCATCATCGCCGGAGCGGTACGAGTGTTTTGCCCTCCTCCAGGAGCAGAACGACGGAGAGCTGCCTCCACCACCACCACTTCCGGCTCATCTTCCGCCTCCGCCACCGCCTCTTCCAGGGGCAGACGCCGTCGCTCCTACGCCAACAACAGCGGCGGCGATCGCCGACGCGGCGGCGGTCACTACACCAGTCGGCGCCGGCTTCGCCGAGTCGTCAGCGGCTGGTGCACGCCGGACCCTTCAAGAGCAGCGCAACCGCGCTGGCCACCTCTCCACCATCCCGGAGGGAGAAGACGTACCTCAAGACGCCCATGACGCCAGCCGGCCTCACCGACGGAGACAACCGACTCAACGCAGTCTTTTTGTCGACGTCAACGGCCTCCAAGCGTTCAGGACTCCTGAACAGAACATGGTGGCCAATCGCACCATCCTCGATGAAGTCGAGGTTGCGATGCGTGACCCCCGAGTCACCACAGATGCCCTTGCGGCCCTCATCCAGCGAGCCAAAGGATATGCCGAGGCAGCAGCTCTGCAGAAGAGTTACTCCTCTGCCCGAACGGCCAGCTCATCTTCGTCCAACAGACGCGGCCGTCGCCCTCATGCCCCCTCTCGGGATCGCGACCATCCCCGGCAGCCGACTCCGGCCATCGCCGACCGCCCGACTGGTCAGCGTTCCCCTGACAGGCAGGTAGACCCGGCCAACCGTCCCACGGACGTCAACAGACAGGCTAACCCATGGCCTGACTACGACGCACGGCGCCACATCGAGTCTCTGCGCCGTGAGAGACGGGAAGACCAGGAACGTGCCCGACGGGATGACTGGGATCGCTTCGGTGTGGGATCCCCACATCGGCGCAACTCGCCCAGGCGCTCACGCTCTCCCCGAAGACCCTCGAGATCTCCACCACGACGCGGCTCGCCTGAACGCCACCGTTCTCCGCGCCGTCCGTCAAGGTCTCCTCCGAGACGTACTCCTCCACGGCGGACTCCTCCAGGCGGGTCACCACCGCCGTCACCGCCCCGAGCAAACCAGAACCATGAAGACGACCGCGATCGCCGCCGTGATGGCGACAGGCGTCGCGATGATGACAGGCGTCGCAACGACGACAGGCGTCATGAAGACGACAGACGTCAACATGACGACAGGCGCCGTGACGAAGAACGGCGTCACCACGACGACTACCGGCGTGACCGTGACAACGACCGTCGCCGCACTCCTCCTCGCCGCGACAACGATCGTCACCACGACCGCCACTTCGATCGGCCCGAACACCCCGGTGTTCCCCCGAGAGATCACAACTTCGACGGAGATCCATCTTCAATAGATGGCCTTCGCTCGTTCACTCGACGTCTCCGCAACTCGGCACGCTTCCCCGAGTCAATGCGCTTGACAAACATCGAGAAATACGACGGCAAGACTGACCCAGCTGAGTGGCTAGAGTCCTACGCGCTCGCCGTCAAAATCGCTGGTGGCGACAGAGCTGTCATGGCCTGTTACCTCCCCCTCATGCTGTCATCTCCACTTCGGCGCTAGTTAACCAACCTTCCTGCCGAGTCAATCGACTCCTGGGATCAACTCACCCGCACAGTCATTGACACTTATCGGCCAACTGCCGACCGACCTGCAAAGAGCAGAGACCTCAAACAGGTCAGACAACGGGACAACGAGTCCCTCCGGGATTTCATTCAACGCTTCTCTCGGAAGAAGAATGAGATTCCAAGCGTGTCGGACTCCGAAGTGATCGCAGCTTTCATCGAAGGATGCACCGACCGTAACCTCGTCCACCGACTCGGCCAGGAGTACCCGGCCACTGTCCGAGAAATGCTGGCGCTCGCCGACACAAGCTGAGAGCGGAGAACTCCTTCCAAATACGTGGAACATAACTCAGCTACGTCGCTTCTTTGTTTAATTTTTATATTATATTGTAATTACCTTGTGTATCTCATCGCAATAAAGTGCCTTTTTCCTCCCTACAAGTTTTTCTTGACTCTGTAACCAGTAACAGCCTTACTGCTTACAGAGCCAGGGGGCTAAATATCACTCATAATTAACGAGTTATGTCACGAGTTCTTCTGGCCGACTAAGTAAGCCTTGTCTGTCCTGATTGTGAAGCTCCACCGAGAGTGCATAAACATAAGGCGACAACTGGTCTCTGAAAACAGTCCAAAGAGACTCGTCCGACTGTCACTCACCTTTAATTCCTTGACTTACGTCAATCTCATAGATCCCCGAGTTAAGATGGTTGCTCTGATTGTGAAGCTCAAACGTTAATGCCATCGCCCGAACGTGTCTGCCGACTCACAGTCCAACACTACTCGGCTGGCTGACAACACTGAGTGCATAAACATAAGACGCCATTCTTTTCTTGAGATCGAACGAGAGCGGCTGAGCCGACTCAACAAAATATCATATTCACAAAGGACCCATAGGTTCGTTTGTCGATTATCATATATTCCTACTTATGTACATTATATTGTATCTTTACAGGAGTTTCACTCAGTCCAGCCTCAGGGTGACAGAGAGAGATCCTTTACCAGTTCTTCACCACACCTTGTGGCTTCATTCATCAGCTCCAGTGCCTTCTCTTGAGTAGTCCCAAGGGCAAACCCTTGCTGCAAGCTCGACAGGTCCATCAATGGGAAGTGCGACTTGACCACACTCAGGGTATGGCGAGAAGCAGTTTCTGCTAGTTGCTTGCAGTGAGCCTTCATGGCCCGTGGCACCTGACTCAGCGTCTCAGCCACGGAACCCTTAGGTCTGTCTTCAAGATCAGGCCACACGTACTGGAACACTTCATTTGAACTCTGGTACAGGGCCGCATTTTCAGTCTTCAAGGTGCCGAGCTCACCTGCAGAACAACAATAAGACGGATTCTCCCGGCTAAACAACAACAAGTTTTTGCAAAGTATGGAGACACTTACCTTTGAGTTCTGCCTCCAACTTTGTTAACCTATCTGACTCGGACTTGAGTGCAGCTGATTCAGATTGTAGCCGGTCTCGTTCCTCAACGATGGCCTGCGTCTCCTTCTGTCTCTCGGCCGCCTGAGCTCTCAGCTCCTCAAGTTTGCCCCTCAGTAGTGGCTCATTCTTCCTCAAAGAAGCCAGCTCCTCTATGTCCGCCTGAGTCATCTTGGGTTGGGCTGGAAACAATATCAAACGTCTGTCAGAGACATCAAGGACAAACATGACAGTTTTTGACTCGATTTGTACCTGCTATGGTCTTCTCGAGTGTCGCATTCTCCTCCTTGAGTGCGGCCAGCTGAAGATTCAGCTGATCAATACTGTCTTGTTGACTCCCAATCAGTGCACTCTTGCTTGCTAAGGCATTGTACACTGACTCGGCGGCTGGATTCAGCACTTTCAGGAACTTCGTCTTGGCCTTATTGGCGTCAGTAATTTTCTGACAGAAACCACATGTTATCAGTATTTTACTTATGGATTGACGGAAAGCACAAGAACATAACTTACACGCTGAAGTTCCATCATGTCGAACATCATGCCCTCCAGCGTGTCTTGCTGCTCTTCCTCTTCCTTCTCGTTGATCTCCACTTGAGTTCCTTTGAAGTTGAAAGAAAAGGAGCCCTTAGGAGTTCTCCTCTCAAAGCTGTACTGGCCCCGCTGGATCTCTTCTTCTGGAGATGAAGGAGGATGACTCGGACCGGTGACAAGCTGAGTCTCAGGTTCTGTAGCGACCGACTCAGGATCTGCTATGGACTGCTGTTGACTCGGGCCCTGTGTCCCCTCAGCCTGCCGAGGAGTCGACTCGCTCGCCGGAGCCTTCTGCTGCACCGCTGCTTGAGTGTCTTCAGTCGCGGGGGCTTGTGGCGTTGAAGTAGTCTCCTCGGCCGACTTGTCACTCGGCACCGCAGTATCAGTTTTCTCCACAGGCAGCGTCTGAGATGGAGGGCTGCAAAAGCCATCAACATAACAGTCATTATCGCATTGCCGATATTCATCAACATTGCCGAGTGTATCAATACTTACACGTCAGATACCCGGATTCTGATCACGGGCTGCTTCTTCTTCTTATGTATCTCCTTTGGAGGTGAAGGCGGAGGAGGAGGAGACATATTGCCTTCATGGCTAGCTGTCGTGTCCTTCTCAGGATTTGGCACTTCAGCGCCACCAGCATCGGCTGAACCAGAGACGACCGAGACATTTTCTGTCTCCATGGGAATCGCATCCCCACCGCCAGTCGGCGCAACTTCAGGATTGATGTCCGAATGACTCGGAGTGGCTTCCTGCGAGTAAACAAGAACCCTTAGTGGTGAATAATGTGCATAAAAGAAGTTCTATATTCACACTGAGTACTTTTTCTACTCTTTGGGGATATAACCCCGGACGCCGGACCTGATCCTTGGTCTTCTTGACCTTTTTGGGTTCTGGCTCCGCCAGTTTCTCAGGCGACTTGCTCCTCCCTATCGGTGGGTTGAGAGCCTCGCCCTCACTCTCAGAGCTGGAGAGAATTAAAGCTCTCTTCCTCTTCTGAGAGGCACCACTTCTCGGCGACCGCTTGCCTTGAGAAGATTGACCTGCAGCATGCTCCAAGCCCAAACGACGAGCGTCACGGTCCTGGTTGGTTTTGCTTCGCCGTTCTCGGGAACGAAGTGACTCACCGGCTGGGTTGGGCGTGGGCTCCTTCGGAATGTCGGACTCGGCAGCCGAGTTCCCTTCATTCTCGGGGGCTTCTTCGTCATCTGCCCTTCCGTCACTCTCCGCTGCCTCATCATCCGAGTCAGGAAGTGAAGCGAAAAGGGCGCTCAGGTCACTGTCCGTCTTATCGTCCTCGGCTAAGACTAAATCTTGGTCCCTTGCCGGCAGGGCTCTCAAAGAGCCGTCATCGTTTATTGGGGGCTCCAGTCCCTGACTCTTGTACCTCTCCATTTCCTGCACAAGGAAAGAGAAGGATAGTATTTAGCTATTATGCTAAGCTGTGTATCTCAATATTTAACTCGGCAGAATCGCTTACCGCAGGTCTGGGGATCTTTCTCCAGTAGCCTACCCATTGCATTGATCCGTCCGGCTTCAACATGGTCACATTGCAGTTGGCGGTGAAGAATTCTTGACCTCGAGCCATCACTCGGAACCTTTGTGCTTCCTGATATCCTCCAGGGATGGGTTCTTGATCCTTGTCTCCTGGACCTTTCCAGGTCCAAGCAGGTCGAACTCTTGCCTCCAAAGGCTGAAACTTTCTGATGCAAAAGTTGATGGCGATAGCCGGACCAGTAACTCCAAAGTCAGGGGTCTTCAGTTCAGCAATAGTCCTCACTAAGGCATCCAACTCGGACGTCATGTTCTTCTCTGGCTTACTCTTCCAGATAGAGTTATAAGTCGGAGCCTTGCCAACAAACTTCGGCAGGGCTGGTATGACATTTGCACAGTAAAACCATTCATGGTGCCAGCCCTTGTTCGAGGTCCGCAACTCGTAGTCAAAGAATCTGTCCTTCCTGCGGAGTTGAATCCCAGCTCCTCCAACGGTGGCTGGGCTATCGGCTGATGGATGCGGCTTCAGGAAGAACAGATGCCTGAACAAGTCAAAATGGGGCTCAATCCCCAGATACACCTCGCACAATGTCACAAACATTGACAAGTGCAGGATCCCATTTGGATTCAGATGGCATAACTCAATGCCGTAGAAGAAAAGCAGCGATCTCAAGAATCTGCTCGTTGGCAACCCCAATCCACGGCGAAAGAATGATTCAAAGACAACTGTTTCACCTGGACCAGGGGACGGGTAGATTTCACCTTCTGCTGCTCTCCACCCGATGATTTCCTTTGGCGGAAGCAGACCCAAATCCACCAAAGTTTGGAGCCGGGTGTCCGTGGTAACGGATTGTGGCCACGCGACTGCATACTCTTCTTCGGCGACAACTTCTGCACCCGCGCCTCTGGCGGCCACAACCATAGCATCTGCAGCACCTCTCCCTTGCTCTCCCGCAGCATTTCCTCCACCCGCACTGCTTGTGCCGGCGACCGGAGCGGCGGTACGCTTTACGCGAGCCATTTCAGTACTCCTCATGGATTGATTTGGTGTCGGGGAATGAGGGATCTGAGGATTGGAATACGATTGTAATACTAAATGGTTTAACGGCGGCGAGGTAGTTCCTTTTATTTCCAAACTGAACGCGCCTTCACGGCTGAGATTCATCTTATCTTGCCTCTACGGCTCAGATCAAGCCTAAACGTTTGGCTTCCCCGGTACGGAACCTCGCTAGGGTTTCCGAACGCGGGAAAACTGGCGTCCCTTCGACTACTCGAGCGTCACTACTCGGGCGTGACTACTCGGCCAGTCTCTTTGATTGACTCGGCCGATATCTACAAATCAAGTTCAGTCGGCAAAAGATCATTTTCGGCACACATGAATGCTGGAGTCTCTTATTCCACTGAACAGGATGAGTTACAATGCATGACAAGACCTGATGCAAGAACTACAACACGACTACAATAACACAACACAAGATGCAGACATGCGACTCCTCTTCGGGCACCATCCGCAGCAGACCTCCCCTGGATCTGGGCGCCCGGCATCTTCCCCGCGCTCCCTTGCGGCTTCACCCTCCACGACGGCTCCTGGTGCGGTCCGCCACACGCGATGGCTTGTCCAGGCGGTCATGCCGACCCGGTGGCCACCTCCGGCGGTTCTCACCGTCCTCCTCATCCGAGGAGGTGATGACGATGAGCTCTGGCAACGCCGGCGCCGTTGGTGGAGGCGGCATCATCGCCAGCGGTGGTGCGCCGTACGGCACCAGATCCATCACCGGCGGCATCTCTACCGGCGGCGGCAGCAATAGCAGCTCGGGGGCTGCTGGTGGAGGGGGGATTAGCTCTCCAGGTGGTGCTGGCGCGGAGGAGGAACCTCTCTTGCTCACTTTCTTGCCTGCCATGGTGGTAAGCTCGCGATTGCTCCAATCCAGTTGCGGTCTTTTTAAGGCCGAGGCGCTGGAATCCGGATGGTCACGGGGTGCCTGACGATTGCGGTGCTGCGCCTGAAAAAGCAACTGGTCATATTCCCTCTGTGGCGTAAAGACAATACTGATGGAATCGATTCGGTTGCACAGTGTTCTTGTGACTCGGTGTATAATCTCCGGCTGACTCGGAAACTGTGGCACTTAATCCTCCCTTTCATCACTCGGTAATGATGTGTGGAGTTGATTTCTGCCTACATACAATTTTTTCACACAATGACTTTCTTTCCTTGGAGTCTGTACATAATTATTCTAATTATACACAGACTCGGGGGCTAGTCCATATGGACTCACTTGCGTGAGTCCAACAAATCTACTCGGCTGTTTATCAGTCAGGCTTTTTTGGCTTTGTTTTCTACGTTCCAGCTTTTCTAGTCTCTTTTGAGTCTGTACACGATTGTTCCAATTGTCCACAGACTCGGGGGCTAGTCCATATGGACTCACTTGCGTGAGTTCCATTATATTATTTAGCTTTATGCTAGGCACACGGGTTGCTTCGTCCTTGACTTTTTGTCGGATGATTACCTAGAAATTTCCTCATCCTTTTCTCAATTGTTTTCGTTGAGAAAATGCTTGGGGGCTACGTCTGAATCATCAGATAGACATACGGGTTGTAATCATCCTCGGCTGAGCTGAGACAGATGGACCCAGACTACTAGTCCGGAATGACAAGTTCTTGGCTAAGACTCACCTTGATCGATTGTTTAAGCAGTCTTGTGCTCATGAGATCGGGAGTTCAACATCTTATGGATGCAATTTTTCGTCACATCTATATGATGCTCTTATTCACTCGGATCAGGACAGTATATCTTGGTTTATAATTGCTCTGAGTTTCTGTCCAATTCTATGAATTACACAGTAACTCGGGGGCTACATCTATATGATGCACTTACGTGCATTCATCATTTGATTTGTTAGCATGCTTTTTACAGCCCTAGCTGACTGAGTCAGATGCTGCATTTCATTCACTAATTCCTTTATGGATCTAGTTAGTTCTGAGAACTGACTTTTTATCAACATTCCTTTATGGATCTCTTATGAACCTGCAACCGACTGAGTCGGCCATTATTTTCAGATTCATTCAATTCTCTGACTCAGTTCAGTATTGGGTGTCAATCGCTATTATGCCTAATTCAAGGCCCTGCTGCCCCTGAGTCACTCGGGGCCAGGTATCTCATTTACAACAGGCTTGATTCAGGTGAAGTCCTTTTTAATTCATCAGTCAACCTGAAGATTCACTCGTACATGGAGAGGAGCCTAGTTGGGAAGCAATCAGGATCAATCAAAAAGCACTTGGGGGCTACTGTCGTTACCATGACCCCCGGGTACCCTCATGACCAGCAGGGCCGAGTAGCCTGACAAGGGTAGTCGGTCCGGCCCAGAAGAAACCGAGTAGCCCATGACTCTAAAAGGAAGGTGCGGCTAGTCGGCAGGATAGATCAGGACTCTTGTCTTATACTCCAAGTAATTCCGAGTTGTAACCGACTAGGATACTTTCCATGTAACCCTGATCCCCCGGATATATAAGGCGGGCAGGGGCTCCATCTAAAGACAATCAATCCAATACCACGACATACAGGACGTAGGGTTATTATCCTCCGGGAGGCCCGAACCTGTCTAAACCTTGTGTCTCGTGTTCACCATCGTATTCTTGGTTCCTTCGCTACCCATTATAATCTATCGAGGCCCTAAAACCTCGAGTGCGGGGGCAGTTGCCCACGATGCAACCGCATGATGGAGCAGAGTGTTGACATATCTAGTGGAGCTGGCTAATTGAGTGACTGGTCATGCGCTAAACGATTAGATTATGAGAGCGCTGCTAACTGGTGATGAGTATTGACATCAATTGTATGCATGGTTTTTGAGAGGTCAGATTATCGATGTTTTTTTAATGATCAGGTAAGTTGTTTAATATGACAAGCTTCCTGCTTTATAGGTGCTCAAATTTTTGCTCGTGTCGGAGCTGGGGACGGTAGATGGGCGATCGACGGTGCCTACAGCGGATAAGCTACAAAAGTTACGAGTTAGAGCAAACCCAATACTGATCGTATTGATCGACAGGTCAGCGAGCAAATAACTAAAGGTGGAAGAGAGAGAGAGGAAGACAACACGACGAGCTCCAGGCTAAGGGGGCCGTGAGACGACGACGACCATGAGCTCCAGGCGGATGGCAAGCTAACGAGGGAAGCGAACTCCATCGACCGTTGATGAGCCCGAGGAGACCACAGCGACGAATGACCTCGAGCGTATTGCCTGCGCCTTTCCCTCGCTTTCAGTGACACGACACAGTGGCTCACGCAGATCGCCCTCGAGAACAGCAACCATGGGGTCACGCGCCGCTCACGCTGTGTGACGAGGGCGCAACGAAAGTCGCGCGTCCAGCACCCCGGGGAAGAGGAAAAGGGAGAAGGGATACGGCCACGAAAGACGAGCGCGCCCGGCAGGGGACGACGAAAAAAAGGGAGCGAAGACGGCCACGAAAGACACGAGCATAGTATAGCCGTAGCGGCTTTTGTCTGGAGCTCGTCGCTTATTACACGATCGCGGGAGGCCGTGACAAAATTTCGGGGGCCGGCCGTTGCTGCTTCTGGGTCTGACCCTGCTGCTTCAACCGTGACATGATGAAAACCGCGGCGCGCGGCTGCTGCAAAACAAAACCATGGGGGTGCGAATTTGCTAATCTACTACTGCTACTGGATAATGTTTTGTAGAGCACGGCGCACGCCTAGATTTGAGCTGTATTCCTTCCTATACCTTGGCAGATACGTCATGTGGGTTGAAAGAAAGAAGAAATTGGGAAAGGCAAGGGCTATAACGGAAGAACGGGACCCGGCACCATACTAGGCTATTACTAGTAACTGCCACAGCCCACAGAACTGTGCTCATGTGGTCAAAACAGTGGAAATATATCCGGTATTCTATAGTGGGGATAAGTGCTGTGATTGCAGGAGAATAATGTCATCTTTTATGCCTCCCGCGCTCTGTTTGCCTGGCACACACTTGTCATTTGGATATTGTAGCCCACGCATTCAGCACGCCTCTCTGTTTTCTTACTCGGAGATTCCGAGCTACATGGCTTTGCATATCAACAAGACTCGTCCGTGTTATGACAAAACAGTAGTGATCAACCGCTGACAGTCCTTCGTGTCAGGTAGCGTGGATCGTCATAAACACATGCCAAAGTACGTCGTCGAGTAGTAGTACACGGTTTTCTGACCCACAGTATTGCATTTCCTCATTAACTTGTGATGACGGCACCACTTGTATCTGTAGCTCCTACAACACCTTTTTTTCTTTGTCATTTCTGCACCGACTGAAACACACGAAACTTTTCCCCAAAAAGCAGCAGAAATTCGTGGGAACCAGCCGATAATTCCCACGTCATGCAACAACAACCAGTTCCGAGCACCTATCTATCTCCGCGCCTCACTGGCGAACATAAACGCCGGGGCAGCTTCAACGCCGAATAATTAAGCGTAGAGAGAGCCAGCGATCCGTCGCAATAGAGGAAGAGATCAGGCGAAACTGGCCTCTGCTTTTCTGGTGGGGCTCTTTGATGCTTTCTTCCCGGCACCCACCTCCCATCCATGCACCAAGGAATCACATCTTTTTAATCATATTTTCCTTTGCGCCATTTCTTCTTCTAGTAGTATTTCTTTTCTCCTCCTCTGACCAGACCAGGAGGATCGGTGTACGCGTTGACATATATACCCATGGGGCCGCCTCCTGCTCCTCCTCCTCAAGGTCTCTGTTTCGGTGCCCCCTGGCCATGGGGGATGGGAGAGCAGAGCATGCCCGAGCTCAAAACATGGTGTCTTGACAGGATGGAGGGAGCCGAGGGCGGGGGAGAAGGGCTCAGGTTCTTCCTCCAGTTCGATCCGGGGAAGGTCGATCGCACCCTGCTCGGCGTCTCGCTCTCCGCGCTGTTCAGCCGCCTTCTTGGATGGACCAGGAACGGGCAGAGGAGGGCGTCCATGGCGATGGCGGAGGACGGTGGGGAATCCGCCACCGCCGCGGCGGCGATCTCCGCTGCCGCTCTTGCCGCGGCTGTGTCTGTTTGCCTCGCGGCGATGCACGCGTCTGGTCAGCGGCCTCGCCGCGCGCGCCGGCCGCCGCTGTCCGCGGCTGTGCTGGCTGGCTCGAATTCTGGTACGAGATTCTAGCACTCAATTTGCTATCTTCTGAATTTCTGCTTCAAGGTTTAAGTGCGATTGATGGTGGTTTTGATTTTGTTTTTCTTTGGGTTTCTTGTAGCAGCTAGGCCTCGTGCTCTGCCCACACCTGATGATGGTCTCAGGATCCTATCATCAAAGGTGAGTGCACGATCCAAAGACTCTGTTTCATGATCATGCTAATTTCATGACTGATTCGTTCAATTCCGTATCGAAGGACGAGTCTTTGGAAAACGTGATTCACGGCGCGTCGATCGGCGCCGGGGACGACGAGCCGGTAATCGTCGCGCGAGTGGCGACCACACAGGTCCGCGCAAATGCCGACGACGAAACAGAGCGCGGCCAGTCGGAGGCGGAGGAGCGGCGAGAAGCCGAGCGGCTCCGGGAGCTGTGGCTGTCGCTGGTGGAGCGCGAGCAGGTGCTGGAGCGCCGGCTGCAGGAGCTCGAGGACCCCCGTGAGCAGGAGGCCACGGTGCGGGAGCTCGAGCAACGCGTCGCCGCCGCCGCCACGGAGGCGCGGCTGCTGGAGCTGAGGGTCGCCTCGCTGCAGGAGGAGAACGGGAGGCTCCGGGCGCAGCTGGAGGAGCTGGACGACGCGCGCGCGCAGCTGGCGCGCGCCAAGGAGAAGCTGCGCGAGATCAAGGCGCGGGTGCAGGACGAGCAGGAGGAGGCGGCGCGGGAGGCGGCGGCGCTGCAGGCGAGGGTGGCGGAGATGGAGAGGGGCGAAGACGAGAGGGCCGTCGCGCTGGCGGCGGAGGCGGCGGCGCTGCGGGAGGCGAACGCCGCGTTGGAGGAGCAGAACATCGTGCTTGCGCTGCGGCTGCAGGAGGCAGAGCAGGCTGCTGCGTCGCCTGTCAATCTGGCCCTTGAGGTAATTGCCTTCCTCTGATTCTTACCTTCAACTCAAACTTTTTGGCAACCTTTTACCCTGTTGAATTAATGGATGCTATTTTTGTTGAGAAATACAATCAAACAGTTGGCGATATTAGTAGTACTATATAGTTAGTTTTACGGATTTATCAAGTGGTTAACAAATATACTATTTTTTTACGATGAACAAATATACTACAACTAAATTAGAGTTTATTAGGTCCTGGATGTTTTTTTTTATGTTTAGAAATTCTTATTCCTGCACTCAGGAATAGTGCCAACAATGCTCTGTTTTGTGTGATTGGCAATTGTGCTGGTGTGATGCCCTTTGTCATTCCCTTTTGTTGGGAATAAAGCCCTCCAAAGCAGAGGCTGAAATTTGTGCCAAGTTTGCAATGTCACTATCAAAGCTTTAATTTGACTTACAGGGTTGCCTATCAAATTAGACCACTCCTTCCTGCCTTTGTTATTCCAATGCTAGAGTCATGGTTAGCGGAACCTTCTGCGACTCACTAATTGGCTGTTGTTTCTCAGACTTTTGCCTCATACTGTCATACAATTAACCGTAGCCCAAGTACTTGGATTATTTTACACAACAAAAAATGGGCATGATGGTCGAGACAGCAACATTTGGTCACCGTGTCTTTTTATGACGTGTACGGTACATAGACAATCTGTGAACACGACATGTGGCAAGTTTCACATGTCATTTCCTCTCGTTGTTTAAGTAAAACTCACATGTCTTCCACTTCAAAAAAAAAAAAAAAACTCACATGTCTTCATCTGAATATTATTGGTTTGCAATTCTGTCATAGTGGTCGATACTCGAGACAGCTAGCTACATTTTGTGAGCTGCTCTAGTACGAAATTTTAGATAATAGTCTGATGTTATGATAAAATTCATTAGTTATTTTGACCATCTTAATCGGAATATATGTTGCCGATTGGTGTATCTTTGTCCACCTGGATTACCACTTCAATGACGTTTCCTTGCTACTAGTATAGTATTGTACATGATTGGGTCATCAAAGTCGTCCCTGCACCTTGCTCAATACCCTATTTTCCAAGGGTCGTTTAATACCCTTTCACAATGTTCAAAAGTCAAAACGATAGAGAATAGTTCTTGCAAAACATTCATCTTCTCCCTATCTGTTTGACAATTTTGCAGAACAGATGTGTCTGTTGCGATAAACTTAAATAGTATCAACAGTACTTGGTCCTGCACCGATCTGTAGCGATAACAGATTTCAGGCCTTTTCAGCAGACATCAAGCACAAGGCTAACCAATGGATACTTGCCGGGGGAAAAGCTTTAATTTAGGTCGTCTGTGTAAGCGATTATTCCGCTTAGGCCCCTCCTGCTCTGGTTGTATGGACTCATGTACAACTAGTTTTGTGTTTCGTATTGAGGACGCTACAGCATTCTGCGTTGTAATGACTCTATATCACAAGTTTTCTTCTCTAATACAAAGATGTGCACCTTTCTTGCGTATTCAAGAGAAAAAAAAAAAAACATAGACGGGTGTTTTAGCGGATGAAAGGTGCACGAGTAGTAAAGCCACACACCATAGTAGTAGTTACAAACACGATACGATTTCCAGATCTATGTAGTTTTGATTCTTGTGGTATAGTTGGAGTACCAAAATGCTCTGCTCTAAACATATTTAAGCTTCAGGAAATGGTGTCAGTCAAATCATCTCAAGCTTGTTCCAGTCGTGATTGGAACATTTTGAACTTGTAGCTCTTGTTCTTTGGTGCCATCCAGATGCTAATAATCCTGTCTTTTTCTGCATTCACCAGGAGGAGATGTTCGAGGAGGCGAAGCAGCTGAGGGAGACGAACGAGAGGCTGACGCGGGAGATCGAGCAGCTGCGCATCGACCACTGCGCGCACGTCGAGGAGCTCGTCTACCTCAAGTGGGTGAACGCCTGCCTCCGCCACGAGCTCAGCGACGACGGCCTCCACCCGCCGTCCTCCGCGCACAATGCTGCAGGTCTCGCGGGCGGCGGCATGTCCGCCATGGACCTCAGCAAGAGCATGAGCTTCCGCTCCAGCGAGAGGGCCAGGCAGCTCATGCTCCGGTACGGCCACCCTGGCCTCGACGGCGGCTTCGACCCCGCGCTCTTCTCCCCGCTGCACGAGTCCATGGACGGCGACGAGCGGGCGCGCGACTACGGGTATGCGGAGCGGAGCCCTGCTGCTGCATCGGTGGCGACGACGACGGCGGCCGCCTCCCCGGCCGCCACGGCGCCGGGGAAGAATTCCGGGACACGCAAGATCAAGTTCTTCGGCAACTTCAAGAAGCTCCTCCCAGGCGGCGGCGGCGGCAAGAAAAGCCACTCGAGCCACGGCCACGGCCACGGCGACCGCGACAGCAGCAAGGCAGCGCCGCCGCCGAGCGACGAGTACCTGGAGAAGGCTATGCGGTGGCTGTCGACCCACGACGTGCTGGACGTCGACCACTCGTACGAGACCACGCCGCTGTCGTCGTGCGACCGCACGCCGCCGAGCAGCGTGACCACCGTCACGCCTCGCGGCGGCGGACGCAGCGAGAGCGTGGTGGCGCACGGAGAGGAGGAGCCGCCGGCGACGCTGGCGCGGTCCAGGAGCGACGCCGGGGCGTCGTACGGGAGGGAGGCGAGCCGGTACCACTCGCTCCGGCCGGACCACCCGGCGGACGAGACGGGGGTCGCGCCGGAGAAACCTGAGCTGCGGCGGCGCTCGGAGGAGCTGAGAGGCCCGGGAGGAGCAGCGCGAGCTTGAGGACAGGGGACATGCAGGGGAGTGATTTGGAGGCCATTAACGTATTAACAGGGGCTGTGATGCAATATGCAATTCACAAAGTTTTACTTACTAGCTCGTTTGACATGTGTATACTTGTGTTAGGATTTAAGCGCTCTGCTGGATGAATGCAAACATGTACTAGTATGAAAGGATGAACATATCCTATATGCGGGGCGATGGTTTTGAAGTTTGTCTTAACGTTTGTCTGAGAAATATGCTCTTCCATTCCTCGTTTCATTCAGAGGGAGAACATGCTGAAGCACAAGGATTCCGCTATTTCACAACTACTCTTTGGAGGGAGCTATTTTACAATTATTCATTCATCACAACTCGCTATTTTTGTTATTGCACTTTTAAAACGAAAACTAAGAAAAAAAATGTCCCAATAAATAGACACTTGCAAAGGACAACTGGACAAGCATAAGTGAATGATCAGTAGCATAGCACCAGCCAACGCGCCAAGGGTCAGTTCGAAATCGTGCGCCTAGGAGCGCTGCCAGGCCCGAGGAGCTACCTGGGACGGCTCGAAGCAAACAGACCCCAAATGCTAAAATAGTACTCCCAGGGACATTTTCACTCTTTCATGTTTTTTGTTAGCTCTCTACATTTTCACTTATCCTTAATTCCTACAGTAAAAAAATGAACGACATATAATATTGAATGGAGTGAGTTACGAGCCAAGAACATACAAAAAATAAACTCTGCGCCGATAATATTTTATTTTGTAATCAAAGTTAGTGGAGACCACTAAAAGGATATGAGTAATTAGAACCATGGAGTATTTCATGGTGCCTAATTGTAGGACAAGAGGTTTTTCTTCTTTTCTTTTGTGTTGGTTGCTCTTTTTTCGCCTTAGATAGACATTGGTGTGATATGGGAATGAAGAGTTTTTCCTTTTTCTTGTTTGAATTTTTTAATAGATTCTTTTTTGTTGTTGTAATGTTAATGTAGAAGTGGAATAGAATTCTATATTTTTGTCTAAAAAATGGAATGAATACACTGGAACGTCTTCTCGGTAGGAAAAAGGAAAATGGGGAGAGAAACCGGGCTGCGTCACCGGTAAGCTGCTATTGAGAATCACTGTGGGCCTTGGGCTTGTTTAGCTGGGCTTCATCCATGGTTTCAGCCCACTTTCATGGGTTTTTAACATGTACATAAACTCATTGACAGCCATTACATTGCATCTAAACAATTAAAATTAGCTCAAAAAGAATCTAAACAATTAAAATCGTGGTGAGAATTTTCATTGATGAAACACTATGTTTTTGGAAACGCCTCCTGGATTCATGGTTGCTAAAATCATAGGTGAGACTTTTCAAACTTCATATATGTCAGCTCATCAAGATTAGATCTTATGGTTCACAATTTTGTGTGCATGTTCACCAAATGCTTCATGTGCACCTGATATGTCCTCTTATTTCTATTCGTAAACACACCTTTATATTTTCTATCAAATATTAATATTTTATGAGATGGCAAAAGAATTTTGAAGCTGACTCTAGTAAGCCAGATAATCCAAAATTTTAGCTGCGTTTGGCACAGCTCTGATATGCTCTAGCTCCACTGTTTTTCATGGAAGTATAGGCGGAGTTAAGAAAACCAGCTCCAAGTCTCCAACTCCTTGCTACAGTCAACAAGTCAACAGACGGACTGGGCAGCTGAACTGTGAAATGTCTCAGGCGAAGCAGGAACAAACGCACCCTTAAGCTACACGAACAATGTTGAGTGGCATGTACATATTCTCTTGGTGCGCATATTCCCACAAGTTGAACAGGGATGGGATGCACCAATACGGAGTAAGTCGCAACACTTGTCAATCGTAAAATACATTAATTGAGTAATGGATTTGCTGAGCACGCAATCCCAATGCAGATAACGAAACAGCACGAAACCAACCGACGATCGAGACACGAGACCATGTTTTATTGGGCCCCCGCTTATTAGCCGAAGAGCTTCTTGACGGCCTGGAACCTGGCGGCCTTGTCGCCGAACTTGGTGCCCTGGTAGTAATCGAGGTAGTCCCCGAACCTGTACGGCCCCGGGTACGCCGGCGGCGCCTCCCCGACCGACGCCAGCGCCGGCGCGATCACGGCGTCGGCGCCGGGGTTGTAGAACGTAGCCACGGACAGCCGCCTGCCCCGTTCGCCGGCGGCCACGCGGTGCACGACGCTCGGGTAGGCCCCGCCGCTGAGCACCTCGACCTGGTCCCCGAGGTTGACGAAGAGCCTGGCGCGGCGGGTGGGCCCCACGGGGACCCACTCGGCCCCGCCGCGCAGGAACTCGAGCCCGCCCACGGCGTCGTCCTGGAGGAGCAGGATGATGCCGCCGGCGTCGGTGTGCGCGCGGAGGCCCCAAGCCAGGTCCGGCCGCGGGCACGGCGGGTACATGGCGAACTTGGTGCCCACGAACGGCGGCGCGAAGGCGTCGCGGAGGTGGCCGGCGGGGAGGCCCAGGTTCCGGCTGGCGCACTCGGCCAGCAGCTCGGCGAGGGTCACCATCTGGGCGATGTACGCGTCCAGCGCCGCCCTCGCCGCGGGCGGGATCTCCGCCTCCGGGAAGTCGGCGGCGGTGTTCCTCGGCCGGTGCTGGATGAAGTAGGTGGCCTCCCAGTCCGCCTCGTCGGAGAAGGAGGCGTCGCCGGCGGCGGCCTGGTCCAGCTTCTTGGCGAGGTCGGAGGCGCGGAACTTGGGCTCCAGGTGCTCCTCGTAGTGGCTGTACACGAAGCGCTTCACCTCCTCCATCAGCGCCGCGTCCACGCCGTGGTTCTCCACCTGCATTATTGCCGGAGCATCATGTGTTTCAGTTTGCCGAGAGCTTAAGAGAAGAGAAACGTTGCGCTGCGCAGAGCTTCAGTACCGTGAAAATAAATTAGCTTTCGTACTCACCCAGAAGAAGCCCCAGTCCTTGCAGGCTTCGTGGAGCTGCGCCATGGTCCGCGCCCTCTCCTCCTCGCCGCCGTTGAGGCCGGCGAGATCGATCACCGGAATCTCCATCGGCCCCGTCATCGCCTCGTACACTCGGTACGCTTTTATATATGCGGTAGCTGACAAGTGCTTTGAACACAGATGCTAATGTATCTTTAATTTGCAGCAGTGTCTGCGACTGTGTGTTTGCTGCATGTAGAGAAGGCATGGAAGCTGCTATTTGTAGCCAACATGAGTGACACGAGAGAATGTACTGGCAGTTTACATGCATGCGTGCCTTGCGATCAACTTTCTCTTAATTAAATTATTAATCGTCCGGAATTCCAGATGGACGGTGCCAACTCGACGACCAGGCAGCTAATTCAGCTGAGATTTTCATGTGGCCTTGGCAGTTTGGCACAAGGAAGCTAGCCTTCCCATGGTTTTGAGCTGCCTGGTTTGGAACGGCAGGTTCTTCCACCGCGGCGCGCGGCGGTCGGATGCTCTCATCATTATTCAACGCTGCAGCCTGAAGTATCGAATCCAATGTTCCGATCTAAGGTGGTGTTCGGATCTTTAGGCCTAAATTTAGTTCTCGCACTAATTTACTATTTAAGGGTATTAAATAAAGTCTAATTATAAAACTAACTACAGAACCCTGTTCTATTTCGCGAGACGATTCTAATGTGGGTAATTAAGCCGTGATTAGACGATAGTTACTGTAGCATCACTGTAGCTAAACATGGATTAATTAGGCTCGTTAGATTCGTCTCGCAAAATAGCGCACATCTGTACCAAGGTTTTGTAATTAGACTTTATTTAATACCTCTAAATAGCAATTAGTGGCAGGACTAAATTTAGGCCTAAAGGAAACGAACAGGCCCTAAGTGCAGGAGGGTCAAATCCAATGGACTGACAAACAGATATTCCGACACATACGTGGATCCAATGCAAGCCTCCGCATGTGGCACCGACGTACGTATGGATCAAGCGACAGAGGCCAAATGCAGCGTGGTCGCTTACGCTGTACTCGGCGCCGTTTCACGTCGAGCAGAACGCGCCGCCGCGCTGGGAGCTCGCTCCGGATCTTCCGGCCGGCCGGCTACGTGACTCCGTCCGCCTGATCGCGTATGCCATCGGTTAGTAGTACAGACGTGTGCCATCGTTGCGTCTTGTCCGGCCCGCGCAGAACGCAGGCATCGCCGGCGGCGCCGCGTGGTTTTCCGCAGTTTTTGCGGGCACACTGGATTCGCCATCAAACCGGATGCTCGAATTGACCTGCAACGCTAGCTTCCAACCTGAAATTGACTGATTAGAGGAGATCGTCTCAGACGTTTTACCCGTGGAAAGTTCGAAACCGAACAATCTTTTGTGTTTGTATCAGGCAGGGGACTCCTCGTTTGTGGCTGCAGGTGTGGTTGTTTCCACTGAGCACCCGGGTTGCCGAAACCAGCGAGCGCACCAACATTTGCACGTGCACGAAAACAACACATAGCTAGTACGTATCAGCTATAGATCATGCAGTCCCATCTGGGACCAAAGGCCTACAGGCCGGCACCACACTAGTCAATTGACTTCTATCACTAGGTTCGGTACTGCTGCACTTTCGGCAACTGGTATCAGGAGACAATGCACTTGCTGCACTTTCAGTATTACTGAATTGCCATTACCCTGCCCAAGGCAGAATGAATTCAGAATCAAGTAAATTTGAAGACATCATTTTCTTATTTATATAAGCTGAACCAGTGTATTCTTTACTGCTTGATTAATAGGTCGGTACATGAATGATGGGACACCTGCACATTACATTTGCACCCTTGCATCAGCAAAATGAATCATCACATAATGCAAAACCAACATCTGCTTCCTCCTGCCGCTCCAATCCAATAGCAATTGCGCATATGGACTCAGGTATTAGCAGAGTCTCATCTGCGTCCTCCCGCACCTAGACCAAATCTTTTGCGAGAATCATTATCCTTAATTCATCGCACCTACTGAGTCCTGGCCATTTCTTTCATGAAGTCTTATATAGGCTAATGTACATAGATACATTGGTGGTCCAATCTAACATACAACTAATTCCTGTAACTTCTGACAGTCCGGGCGCCACGGTTGCAGTGACTTTCACCTCTTGCCAGAAGGTTGATGCGGTAAACTAATCGCTTAGTATGGAATATGACATAATGAATGTAATGATCAAGTGAGATATTTCCTTGTTTGTGACTCAACTGCATATAGCCTCAACAGCTGCCCTTTTCATTGTCCCAGGGCATGGATCTCCACCAAATACATCTGGAACCACACTTACTCCACATCGCTCCTGACCGATACAGTTCTGCAAGAAACACCAATTTTAATGTAGCGTAAACAGAAATAGTGTACGTCTACTTGCTACTCCAGTCGACTACTGGTGTTTACCTTCCAAAATATGTCGTATGACTTGTGTGCATGGCAAGCTCCTTCAGAGTAACTCCCACAGGAACCCTGTGGTGTGCCAAAGCTGGCAAATTTTATATCAGTTATCTTCCGACCGTGATCACACTGGAGGTGAATCTTGGCTTTCTCGTATTCTTTGGTACGCCAGTTCTTCATCGACGGTTGCCATTCAGACACATCAGCACAGATACTTCCAGTAGTCCTTTTCACCATCGAGATTCCAGTAGGGTCACCACCCCACTCCTCAAATATAACCAAAAGGTTCCCCGTGGGGTTAAGCCATGAACGAGGAACATGGTACCTGGAAAAATATGATGTGAATATCAAGAGCTTCACTTGTAACCATTTTCATGGAAATTTCTTCAGTAATACTCGAAGTTCTATGAAATGCTTACCATCTTTGAGAAGACTCGCCACAGTTAGTTTGGCACTTTTTATCGTCATATTCTCCACGGTAATCACAACTTCCACAGGTTCCAGAGGCTTTGTAGCCAGGCCAATATCGTCCAATACCTTGTCCATTTATCCAGATTTGCCCTTTACCCATGCTACTCATATCCAAAGCTAATGGCTCATCACCATCTGGTGCATTGAAAAATGCCTGAACAGAAAACATTTAAAGGGAGAATTTTCAAAAACAATGGTTCGTACAGATGAAAAATATCTAATCACAAGAAAGTTTCTTCCTTACCTTGTACCATGTCAGAGGCTGCTTCTGCATGGGTTCTCCCCATTCTACCGATGAGCTTCCACTTAGTGAATGAAGACTCAAAGCCTCACCTTTCAGACCAACCTGCACCAGTAAAAAGTTGTTTAGGTTCATGTGCCCAACACATCATAAAAGGTCAATATCAAAACCAATATGCAACAATTATGTAACCTGATAAGTCCATTTCTGCCATGTGAGATCACGTCTTCCCTCATTCAGGCCATCTAGCATCACTGGACCGAGAATTCCAGCATTCCAAGTCTCAAAATGTTCTCCAGTATTCTGCAGTGAAGGAAAATGGAAAATGAATCTGGACAGGCTCATATAGCGCACCACCTACAGTATTATATTATATCAAACAAAACATCCACTTACAGGGAGACCAACTGATATACTTAAGCAGGAAATGGTGTTGCTGCCTGCCCAAAGTTTCACATCTCCAGTATATGTCAACTTTGGATTATCGACACTTCCATATACAGTTCCTGCAAATGAGTTGTTGAGTACACTGAAGATCAATCATGAGAGAGAGAGAGAGAGAGAGAGAGAGAGAGAGAAGGTTCTTTTGATTTACCTGCTAATTGTCCATTAATGAACACATGCAAAGCATGACCAGCCGACATCACAGTAAGCTTGAGATTCTTCCCATTATGGAGGAACTGCTCATCCTGAGCGACATCGACACTGAAAGCGAAACCTTTAGCATCCTTGAATTGCAATGAAACTTTTAGTTAAACTTGTTTTCGCTGCGGAGTTTATTACTTACTATGTTGTATACCATAAGTAGTCTGTGTTATCCCTTGTAACATTTATCTGTTCCAGTAACCCTACTGTAGTAAATGATTCCTCACCCAAGGAATTTATTTCCTCATTGTATGATTGCCATGTAAATCCTCCAGCCCATTCCATCTTCATTTGTGAAATCTGACTTCCAACCTGTATAAACATATCATTTAAAATGTTCTTTTTAACAATGATAAAATGGTGCGATAGCACAATTGAAATGCTACTTTAAGTGAATGAAAAGAACAAATATATAATTTAAGCAAGAAATTCAACAAGAGTAAGAAAAAAGGAGTTGTAGCATGAACAAGATAGCTCAGGTGCCTAGTCTCACCCTTGCGGTGTTGAAGACTGTTGTTTTGCAATCTGGGAGGATACTTATTGACCAAGGAGGCAGGTCATAATGCAATCCATTGAATGCTACCCTAGCATAAGATAGTTTATTCTTGTTCTCAAGAAAGGCCGCACAAGCTCCTGTACTTGATCTAAAAACCGATGACTGAACAGATAGCAAAAATTAGTTCTGAAAAAACTATTATAGGGTTCAAAGACAGAATACAGAACAAAATGTCATTAAAGTTAACGACCTGTTGAGCATTGCCAAGTGAAGTTACAATGGGGTCTCCTGTGACCAAGGCCGGTTCACAAAGCTTGATAGCTTTATGCAAGTCCCTTAAGTGGCCCCATTTTGGTTCTCTCAACAAGCCTGTGGAGGGGTAAGCTCGGATCAATTTTGTAAGCGGAACGAATTTGAAAATGGTTGAATAGTAATCGCCTTTCGGCTGGCACCAAATGCCCCTATTACGATGCAACTTGCTCTCATCAAAGGATCAACAACATACGTTGCATGTTCTTTTGATTGCAAAATAGTCTCTTTTTTTCTCCATGGCAACTGTTAATAGTTAAGATATTACAAAATATCAGGGACCATGAAATGGGGTTTGAATACTAGAATACCATGCTATAGCCACTGCCCATGGATAGCAGAATTATCTACATTTTGTTTCACTAAAGACGATTGGATCACTAAAGAGCAACATTAAAGCATAAAAGAAGTAAATGCTGCATCAGGGGATCCTTACAGAACAGGACATAGATGCAACTGCAAAATATGACTCTATTAAGTTGCCAAAGTAGAGCATGGATTCTAGGTGAACTAAACATCCATCTTCAAGATATGATATGTGTAAAACTCACCATATTCATCAATAGGAGCATCGTAGTCATAGCTTGTTGCTATGAATGGACCACCAGCCGTGCGGCCAAAATTTGTTCCTCCATGATACTGAAATGTTTTGTCGCAACTTAATAGAGTGATACTAATAAACAACTTGATATTCAACTTCTGTATAGTGAGGATCAGGAGATTTACCATGTAGTAATTAACAAAAGAGCCACCCTTTTGAATAAACTTGGCAACACCATAGGCCAGATCCTCAACTGGTCTATGTGGAACTGGATTACCAAAGCCTGTGAACCTGCACATAAGAGAAAACAAGGGAGATACTTAATAAGAGATGAAATTAAGTACAATGGTCCGAATTCTTAGATAAAGAAAAGGGAAAGAAAATTAAAATTTTAACTACCAAGCTGTCCAAGCCTCAGTCCACATGGTAGGCTTGTGAGGTTTATTTGGGGAGAACCAGTCACAGTAAAATCCATTGCATGTATTAATCTGCCACCAGTAAATAACAGTGAGTGAAAAGCTTCTGGTCAAATTTCTGTCTCGGAAGAGATGAATATCATGTAATTATGAATGTGTTTTCCCTTCAAAAATGGCAAAAAATATATAAAAAAAGTTAGCATATCAACAGGTGTATGACCAATCATTTTGTTTCCTTTCTTGGAGAGTGATCACAAGGGCAGACCCCAGCACAATAAAGAATCAAGCAGGAAATGCTGCCCACGGTGCAGCTATTAAATAAAGGAAGTACAGTACATACAATTGGATCAGGAGCGTCATCTTCTTTGCACATGACCCATGGAACACCCGTATTGAGCGAAACAGCCATGTTAGCTGCCCAGGACGCGTAGGCCTTGGCCGGCTCACCCTGATCCCACTCCAAGGGCCCGAATTCATTCTCAATCTGAAAGGACAATGGGAATCCAAAGGTAGGTTGCATTCAAAAGAGTGGCATAAATACAGACCAAGAATGTATAAGTTACAAACATACCTGGGAGAGGATTATTGGCCCTCCCTGCCATTCAAAGAGCCCTTCAGACTTCATCATGTCGACAATCTTTGTGGTGAATTTCTGCATTTCCGCCTGTTCCGAGATTCACCCAAAGGTCAATACTTTTTACCGAGGTTGCAGAAAATGTGAAAGGAAGAAGCACATGGAAAGCAGAGCTATCAATGGATTCTTGCCTTGAACGGCTCACTATCAGTCCTAAAGCTTATGCCGGGGACATACTTCAGCCAAACAGGGAAACCGCTGCAAGAAAAGGGGAAAGGGACATAGTTAAGCATACTTCACATCAACTTAACATCAGTAGATCTATTAATCGATCTCCATAGACAAATCAAAACAGCTAAACTAAATTATTAGTACACATGAACACTCACTGTCAGCTACTAGAGCATCAACACTATCTTCATATTAGAAACTAGTTTTTTTTTCTGTCGCTCATACTCGCCCACATCGCAGAAAACACAAATGTTCACTTCAAAGGAGCATCAGAGCAACCCAAAGGAAAAAAAAAAACATCTCAACATAAAAATAACAGCAAAGCCAAGCAAGTTCTTGTTACCCGAAATTCCACTCAGCGCAGACGTAGGGACCAATGCGGAGGTGCACGTAGAGTCCGGCCTGCTTCACTAGCTTGATGAAGCGCACCAGATCATACCTTCCTTCGAAGTAGTACTGCGCAACGAACCGCCACATCAAGAACAGAGGAGGAGGGGAGGGAGGAAAATCTCAACATTTTCACAAGCAATTCGTGCGTGAAGGAATAAGTACCTGGCCAGGGGCAGGCTCGTGGCCGTTCCAGAAGACGTACGTCTGCACCACGTCGAGGCCGCCGTCCTTGGCCTTCTGTATCAGATCCGGCCACATCTGCGCGCCAACAACAAGCATGCAAGAGTGTCAAGCACCATGAGCCGCTGCGGCGGCCGAAACAGAGCCCGCATTCCTTGAGGGAGGTGAGCTACGCAGTGAAGGAGGAAGATGAGGAGCAAGGAAAGCTGCGCGCACCTCCGGGACGCTCCTGGGGTAGTGGATAGAGCCGGAGAGCAGGATCCGGCGCTGGCCGTTCACCACCACGGCCTTGCGGTCGTAGGTGACCGCTGCGGACGCCGCCACCGCGAGTACGGCAACTACCACGGTGACGGCAGCGATGGCCGCCGGCGCCGCGGACGCCATGGTTGGGATGGGGAGGAGGAAAAGGGAGGGAAGTGAAAGATGAGGGAAGCAAAGCGAAAAAAGGCCGCGCCTTTCGGTGCTTTCCCTCCACTGTAACGAGGGAGGTCGGGCGCCGGAGCGGGAGGGCGCGCCTTCACTGATGAGTGAAGCCGCAAGAGGACAGCGAGGGACTTGGCATCACTCCCTCCAAATTCTACGGTGCTTCACGCTTCGTCACAGCTGCTTCTGCTTTGTCTCTCAGCTCCTCTGCATCAAACACCACTTCGGGAGGGGACACTTTCCCTGCGTGTTTCGGTGCTGATTTTATCGCTTTCTCTCTCTAGAGATCTTGCTTCCTCTCTCTCTATCTAGGTAGAACCCTTTGGGATCGAAGACAGAGGGAGCTGATTAACTCCAGCACCTCGTTATGGAGTAAAAAAGTGTCTTTCCACACCAAGAATGGCAGAGACCGATGTGGGGCTGCAAGAATCTAGGTGAGGAGTGAGAGTGTGATTAGCGAGGACCGGGGTCCAACAAATGGCGTTGTTAAATTAGAGAGAGAGGAAAGAGAGAGGACGGGGAATGTGGCTGCACCGGTGGGCCCACCAGCCAAGACCGGTGTTGGACTTTGGTGCGGAGGAGAGAGGTGGGAAATCTGGGTGGGGGTTGCGGGTGGCCCACATTTGCCTTTCTTGTGCGCCTGCCTTGGCGTGGGTCCGGGAGATTACGTTGATGGACTGCTCACGCTGCATGGAAATGGAGGCTGGAGTTGCCAACAAGCAAGCACTCCGTGATGCTCCCGTATACAGATATGTCTTCGCTTGTGAAGTTTTCTGTATTTCTCAAGCTTTATATCTGCATTTGGTTTATTGCTTCACCGTGCAGTCCTCACTCAAGTTTGTGCCGCTCAAAGTCAAAGCGCGATGGTTCTCGCTCCCAAAACGTATCACAATTGCGTCGTGCAGCTAGAAAACTAGAATGGCGATTGGATCTCTCCTTCAGTAATGGCGTGTGTGTAGGCAAGTGACTCGACTGAAACGAGTATTCAGCATGTGCTGGCGGCCACTTGGTTTAATTTACCCCATCACCTTTTTTTCACAGCCTCGTCATGTGCAGTGCCAGTTAATTTCATCCAATAAAAAAGAAGGAAAAACACACGTAGGTTCATGGGAAATCACTTAACCAGTGTCAATTATCATCTGTCATTGCGGTTGTTATGTTTGCATGCTCCTGATCCAATACTTGCTCATTTTGATTTGGACTCCGGTGCTTGATTATTCGGCTAAACAAAAATTACGCCCAGGTGTCTGTCTGGCTCCACTAAAGATTGACCTTACTGATGGTGCCTGAACTAGCAATCCTGTTCAAACGTCAACAAGAGACGAGAGTTTTATGAGGCTCTCAGGTAGGTAGTCATCAGCTGCATACGTGCCAATGCCGTTGATCACGTGCAGGGCGACGTGGTCGGCCGCGTCCTGTTCAATACGAACAAGAGTTTTATGAGCCCGGCACGTACGCACGACAGCTCTGTGATAACCAAAAATTAGGCGCCTACTTCCATGCATGCATGCATTTCGCGTACACCACGCACGGCAATCGCCGGCGCCTTCACCTTCCCTCGGCAATCCGCCCAGGTCGGCCTTGCATTGCATCTGAGGTCTCAACGGTAACTAACGTACTAAATGAATACAGTATTCCTACGTACTAGCACGTAGGTCTACAGTATCTCCGTTGTTAGCTCCAGCTAATTAATGCATTACTGATACAGCCCTAAAAGAAATGCATTGCTGATACAGAGATTACTGGTTGTAATTTGAAGCTCCATGACGTGTATAATAAGGTGAAACTGCGGAAGGGAACTGGAGTAGTTAATTACAGGATCTTTTGTCATATATGTCGGGCAGCTTGGGAAGAGGAAAAATACAATATCCGAAGGAAACGTTTGGAGAATTGACAAACGACAAAAGCGGATGTTCAGCCTGTTTCTGAAGAAAATAACGAAGATGGATGTTGAGAAAGACAGAGACAGCTGAACCTCCTTTCTACTCTGTCCAGACTTCAGCTAGTACCTATCCTTCGACAGTACTATCAGCGACGACGCTAACGAGCACAAAACATTATTTTCTGCGAAAACTATAGTGTACCACAGATGCCATCACCTTCGATCTGCATTAAAAAAAAATCGAACACGATAATTGCATAAAAAAAATTTTCGAACACGATAAGACAGCAACTTACGGTCGCAGTTACGTGGGGTGGCTTCTATCATTCGTTGACACACAAATGCGAGTAAGAATTATTTTTCTTTTTTTGACGGGATCCGACTGCTTGGACATGATCAGCCTGTTCGGTTGGAGGATGCAGTTGCAGTTGCAGTTTCAATAGTGAGAGAGAACACTGTAGCGGAGGATTCGCGCACTGTAGCAAACAAGTAGACTGTAGCAGCAGTAGCAGCAGCAGCCGGAGGAAAATCCTCCTGCCGAACACGCCCGATGACGTTGAGTGAGTTCAGCGCGCCTGCAATTGAAGAATTCCATCAGCCACAGTAAAACTTGATGGCTTGGCGAGTTGCGTAAATAAAACAAAGCAGTGAGACTGAGAGGCACCTATTAATAATGGTTGCAATCGCCATAATAATCACTAGGGCGACATGCCCGCTGATCCATCTGCATAATTAACCTGCTAGTACCAAAGCGCATTTGTAGTTTTCCTTCCCAATCCAGGCTGTGCATTTGTACTAGTACGTACTAGCTTGCTTTTTTTTGGTAGTTTCGCCCACCGCGCTCGCTGCCCTCTGTGCAGCCTGCACTAGCATCTCAATGCACACTTTCATTTCATTGTTTCCAAGACTAAATTTAGGAAGGAGAGCCAGCTTTCTTTCATTAGGATAAAAGGCCTCTCACAAGAAATGAAAGTTTCTCTTCTCTTTCCTCATAATTAGCTTGCCAAGTCAGCAAAAAATGCATATGTGGCATAGTTTTTAATGCTTATGAAAGGATGCATTGAGACTGGCCTAATTGAACCATGGAAGACAGCCAGATGACTCGGCCTCGGAACACGATGTGGGGGGGATGGATGGCGTGGTTTCTTTCATGTCATCAGGAAGTAGGCTGCACATGGTGCTAGGCAAAAATTGCAGGGGACGGTGTTTATGTTGTCTTCGTTAAACTTTTAATCCAGACTTTGATTTCTATATAAGCAAAGCAACTCTAGGGGCACCACATGTTTTCAGTAACGCACACGCAGTAGGGAGGACGCGGAGATCAACAGAGGGACCCTGCGTGTTACTACCGTTCACTCTCGGATCCTCTGTTTCTTCCTCTCTAAGCAAAGTGACCGTTTTTTTTTTTTAAGAAAAGAACAACTGCTGGTACAAGAGTGTCTGTCGCTGGAAAAGCAGCAATCTCCGAAGATGTGAAACTATGAAGACCTGAAAAAGGCCAGGAAAATTACCTCCGCCTTTTGGAAACAAGAGAGACGTGGAAATGCAACACCTCCAAATAAAACCGATCGCGTTCTGCAGGTAAAGCCAAAGAAAGCAAGGTAAGTGGACAACGTGTCGTGTCTTTGGGCTTTGCAGTGAGCTGTCGGGTGGATGGACGTGTCGCTTCTCTGAGTCCTCTGCATGCATCCTCCCTGGAAGCAAATCGTGTAATATCGGCGCTCATACAGGAGGTGCAAGCGCGTCCTTTATCGGCGCTCATGCACCCATCAGCAGCAAGCAAGCTGACAGACAATCTTCATGGTTTTGCGAATGGATGGTACTCTACATATATTTTGCTCCACAGATATAAAAAATATATAATCACGCACAATGCCAAGGAATGTTGTTGGCTGCAACTGCAAGTGGTTTGATAGTACATAGTAGTACTAATAAAGGGCCACGCCCACAACTCTGACGCCCTTGCGTGCCCGCAGAGGAGTTTGTTCTCCGGTGGTCGACGACTCTGACGCCCGTGCCGGCAATCAATAGGCGGCTGCGCCACCCGTAAGATGCTGGCACCGGCATGTCCATCCAAACCGTGCATGGCATGGCAAACCGGCCGGGCCGCAGATCAGTTTGGCACATGATGTGCCGTGCCGCACGTCAGGCTCCATTCCGGCAGCGTCTGCTGAGCAGCCATAGACTGCAGTTAACGATCGGAGAAGAGGAGAACGAAGGGTCCAGATTGATGTTAATAATGTCTGCATCCACGAACCTGCACTGTTGCTCATCCCGAAAAAAAAGCATCAGTCATGTGGACACAAGCGGCCGAATAATGGCCGAGACCCTGAACCGTGTGCAAACTGCAAATACAGCAGGGGTCCATATGGGTCCGGCCGGGGACGGCGCAGCAAGTGAGCAAGACCATCATTCCGTCAGAGGGTGAGCACTGCAGTTGTCACGTTTCCAGCATGTGCAGCGAGGCGCCGACATTCTCACGTTTCCATCACTGCTTCCTGAGACGCCAGGTATGGCAATGATATGCAGCATGCCCTCCCTGTGTGTGTGTGTGTGTGCGCACTGCCATGTTCGATGGTCCTCCACAAAACTGTTGGACATTCTTATGATTAACCAAGAAAAATTAAACCTGCTTGTCTGACCCGCCGCACCAGGAACCTGCCGGGGCTTATTGCACCCGCGCCGCACACCATTCCTTCGTCACAGAATTAATTAGGCTGGCGAAAGCTGACAGATTATCCGGGCCATTGCTGATCCTCAATTAGCCATGCATGTGTCTACTTCTCTGCTGCCATTTCTCCGGGAGCTATGCACAAGATACATTCCTATCGTGACCCCTGATATGAGGATGGGGTTTTGGCTCCAGTAACCTCTGCTTTCAGATTCAGTTTCGCGCGGCCCAACCCACCAACCAATCCCTTCCGTCCTACGTACATCCTCACTACTCCAGTGATGATGGCCCATGGCCGAATCGTTTCTTCATCTTGCGCGTTATTAATTGAACTCAAAGCAAAACACATTAAGCTTGGCGTCGTTGCACGTACTGAAGCTGGCTGCCTTTTATGGCCGGTGGTGCGGCCGATCTGCTGTGCAGTCGTGCAGATATGGACGCTAGCTAGGCAACTGCACCGCCGTACCCATCCCAGCGTCTTTAATTGCCAACCAAAACGTCGGCGAACGGTGGTTCTTTCAGTTAACGTAACAAGATGATCACCCACTTACGTAATTCTTTGTACGTACGTAGTACCAGTTTGTGGACAGAAACAAGTTCAGAAGAAAACACTTGTAGTACACGAAAAAAAGTACTCCTACCTGCTGAGTCTGATCAGGTAGCCACAGCGACCATGTATGTGCGTAAGCGTCCGTGACAAGGTTGCTGGCCAACGAGGCAACATAATGATTAATGAGGTCCAGTGAAAACATTATCCGCGCCAGCTAGCGTGAGGAGGATATAACATTCAGATTTTTTTTGAGCAATGGATATAACATTCAGATAATGTGGTCGGCCGACGGTGGAGGACAGGAGGAGCTCACGATACAAGCTAATGTAATGGGCCCTAACGCCCAGCCGATGCAGCTTTTGCTTTCGCGTGTTCGCCAACAACTCGTTCGGCCATGCTCGATCGATGGCAACTGATCAAGGAAAGCAACGTCGATGCACCTGTTCTGTTCCCGGTACAGTAGTCGATCGGATACGATATAGCACATGTCCAGTTTTTTGGGTGGACGATCATGGATGCGTCATGTGCACGAATCTTCCGTGGAGTCAAGTGATCGAACGTGCTCCTGACGTATGCGTCGCGTCAACCTGGAGCATGAGATGGATTTGGAGAATCTCGCGCCGCGGAGCATTTTGCTATTTTGACCACCGTTTTGTATGGTTTCGCTCAAATAACCTCCATACCATAGGCTTCTCTAAAATGATGATGTAACCAATGCCTCTCCTCTATAATGACCATATCGTATTTTTATTTAGTTTAATCATTTTCTTATAAATTAAGGACATGAAGGACGAAATTACCCCTGGGCGTTTTTCTGAGATCCGAATCGAATTGTTTCGAACCAGTCTCGCTCCTCTGTCGAGCTTCGTTGCCCCCATGGAGGACCCCGGCGGCGGCGCGCCGCCCCCGTCCGCTCCGGCCATGTCCCCGGCCGGGGACCAGGCAAACGGGCGCGGCGGCTCCTCTTCTCCTCCCGGCGACTCCTTCCCACCGCCTTGGTCCTCCATGCCCCCGGCCCACCCGTCCAAACCCTAAAAATATTGAGATGCATGCGTTTCTTTTTTTTTTTCTTGAGGAGCTGCCGGAGGATGTGCTCAATACCAGGAGGCGCATGCATGTAGATCTCCTGGACGAGCATCTTCTGAGCTGCGGGCTTTTTTTTTTCCCTGCCAGAGGAGGCGCATGCATCTGATGGATGCAGAGAAATAACGCCCCATGAGGAGGCAGGGGTATTATCGTCCCTTCAGGTGTCTTTAAAGAGGAAAAGTAAAGAAAAATGTATATCCCAACAGGTAATGTTCATTACAGAGGAGAGGCATCGGTTACATCGTCATTTTAGAGAAGCCTATAGTATGGAGGTCATTTAAGCGAAGCCATACAAAACAGTGGTCAAAATAGCAAAAAGCGCGATTTCTCCTTTTTCAGTTCCACCGTGTTGTTGGCAGCAGAGAATATCATCATCAGGTCAGCTCATGTGACATGCCTCTGCTTCGTCGGAAATCATTTGTTCCCCCGGCCGGCGATAGTAGTGCAGAGTGCAGCGCAGTACAAATGTCAATGACCTGTGTAGTTTGCGACATGCGTGTACGCCTCCTCGCCGGCACAGCCTTTGCGGTGGCCGCCGGCCGCCGTCAGTTTTTATCCTTTTTTTTAGAAAGCACCTGTTTCAGACAGAGTTCAAGAACTACACACAAAAATATCTCAACTGGAAAATAGAACTATCCTATTACTACATCAGGAAACAAGCACTTTGTTAGCGGAACACAAAATTTGTTCAGAGAATTAATTTTCTATGCTTTTTGCCCTACGTACAAGTAGCCAGTCAGTCAGTCTACTTGTTTTTTAGATAATGGAAAAGTTCCCCCCCTCTGTGTTTGCACACGTAGCCAGTCAGTCAGTCTACTTGTTGTTCGGCGATCGCATCCTGATGCCTGCGTCATCCTTGTGCTGTCTTCTTGCACACGACTCGTGGAAATCCGGCCGACTGCTAGCTGTCGCTCGCCGCCACCCCGTCGCCCCGCCGTTTTACTCACACCGGCGTCGATTGCTTCCGTTGCACATGGACTCCACATGTCGCGCTGATCACCCCGTGCCTCCCCCCATGTTGCCAAAGGAGCCGCCAGAGCACCACTTTGGCGAGGGCGCCGGCGAAACCCCATCGACACCCCTGGTTCTTCCTTCTCCCACATAAAATAATTCCAGAAAATGGAAGAAATTGGTTAAAATTTCAAAAAGTCATATCTGATAGAATATTAATCGGAACAATGTGAATAAAATTTTTAGGATCCCTGTGATGAGATCAATCGAGAGGTGCAATAAAATAGATATGTTTCACACACTATATTTGTGTACAAAATTCAGAGAATGAAAACTAAGATGAATCCTATATGTATTTGTGTGCATGTAAAAAAATAAAAAATTTGTCACGCTTGCATATCATGGCATTTGTTCACCAAGTGGCATATTTAAATACCTTATATTTTACAAGTAATGTCCATTTCTTCCTCTGCACTGTTTTAATTTTAGTATTTTATTTCTGCATGCTTTTTAGCTAAATGTTTGCAAGGTTGCATGTCATGCTAATTTGGTTCTATGGGACATTTCTTGATTTTTTTTATGCCTTCCGAAACCATGGTAAGAAATTTCAAAATGAAATTCTTCCTCTTAATCAATTAAAACCAAAATAAGTATTTAAACTAGTGGCATACAAATTCTTGACTTGCTTGTTGCTCAGTAATTTTGTGCTAGGTTATAGCTTGTCCTTTAATTACTTATATCCCATGTTAGCTTGCCGCCATGTTCATGTTATCTTTTCCCGTTATTTATTTATCTAAATAACGTGTATAGTTTTTTGAAAATACTTCAGACGAAAGTAACTTAAAATCTTTTTAATTTTTTGAGCATGTCATCAGCACCAACAACATCATGTCATTGCATTCATTTTGTTAACAAGGTTCTCTGTATTTGTTATATTTAATTCTTTGCTTGCTGTGACGTCCCGCCTCCACGAGGCCGGGCCCGCACGCCTGGCAGCTCTCTAGGATCTCAAGACTGTCCCCACAGACCAACACACGTCTTTTCTGCGCACTTTGTCCTCACTCGTGCACACTCGGGAAGGACTTCCCGGTCGGTCACCCATCCCGAAATTGCTCCGGGCCAAGCACGCTTAACCCCGGAGTTCTTTCGAGATGAGCTTCCGGAAAAGAAGTTGCAACTGTTGGTATGAGTATTCTTATCAATCCTATTAAGCCCTGGGCCAGGATGTTACATTCTCACCCCCTTAGGAGATCGACGTCCTCGTCGATCAACCCCAGGCCAGGAACTTCCTCTCTTGGCCACGTCCGTGCGTCCAGTGCCAGCGCATGTGCCATGCTGTGTGACCACTTGGGCCCACACCACCAGCCATGCACACCATGCCTGCGCAACTGCGCCCACACGCGCCCGTGAAACCGCGAGTGTCGGCTCTGATACCACTTGTGACGTCCCGCCTCCACGAGGCCGGGCCCGCACGCCTGGCAGCTCTCTAGGATCTCAAGACTGTCCCCACAGACCAACACACGTCTTTTCTGCGCACTTTGTCCTCACTCGTGCACACTCGGGAAGGACTTCCCGGTCGGTCACCCATCCCGAAATTGCTCCGGGCCAAGCACGCTTAACTTCGGAGTTCTTTCGAGATGAGCTTCCGGAAAAGAAGTTGCAACTGTTGGTATGAGTATTCTTATCAATCCTATTAAGCCCTGGGCCAGGATGTTACACTTGCATTTTATCAATTAGGAAACGGTGATGAGAACATGGAAGTGGGAATCGTAGCCGAGGAGATCGCCGCTGGCTTTAACTCTCTTGCGTTTGCTGACAGTCAATCCAAGACAAACCTCGATGCAATCCTATTATTTTACAAAATTCTTCCGTTTGTCTCACTTTTATGCGAGGCATGGGATGTCATTACGTGTAGGACTTGATTGAAACTAATTGTATGTATCAACTTTTATTCCTATGAATTTGAGTTCAGTTTGCTTCAGTCATTCATTAGCTTCTGCTACGCTTAATATATATCGAGCCATCAGTAGGACATCGGGTGGTATGGAGACTACTCGGCTCCTCCCGGCAATTTTCCCCGTGGAGGCGGCTCTCCGCGGGGATCCGACCCGACGGAGGCGGGGACGGGGGGTGATTTTCACCCCGTGGGGCTAGCGGGGCGGGGCCCGAAATGTTAGCGGGTTGGGGCGGGTTTTGGATTTCCCCGCGGAGGGCCGTGGAGACCCGAAACTACTATAAACCTGAAGCCCAACAACAGAATTGCGGCCCAACAAGCCTATTTCCCCTCTAAAACCTAGCCGGCCTGCTCCTCCCAACCCCACTCCACAACCAGCCGCCTCCTCTCCCTCATCCTCTCTCTCTCTCTCATCATCTTGCCTCCCTCGATCCCTCCTCTCTCTCTCCTCGTCTCCGGCTCTTCGACCCGTCGCCGCCTGCTCCCGCCGCCGCCCCACCACCGTCTCGCGCCGCCGCCCCCGCATGCTCTCGCGTCTCTTGCCGCCGCGAGAGCACGCGCCCGCGCGCCTCGCGCAGTCGCCTGCGACCCCGCGCCACCCTCTCACCGCCGCCCACGTCGCGCCTCCCCGCGGGGCCCCGCCGGAGTTCGGGGATCCGTCGGGGCGGGGACGGGGCAAGTTTTGCCCCGATAGGCTGGCGGGGACGGGGACGGGGCGGGGATGGGGACCTAGTCCCCGCGGGGAACATCCCCGTTGCCGGGGCGATACTCGGCACAAGTTGATTTGGGGTTTCTTTTGTTCTCATATGATCATGAAATGAGATCAGATGGGGAACTTCATGTGTAGGTTGAGGTGGCAAGGTTGGCCTTAGTTCGCCATAGCCTTATTCGTATCGGTCGAGGACCAGTTATTGTGGCCTGTTGAGCAAGTTTAAACAGTATCAGATGCATGCTAGTGATATAGGCACTAGTAAACCGATGTGACTCAATGATCATTGATCATGGTGGTTGGACGGGACCCACTTCTCTTTTAGTAATGATGATATGAACACAGTGGATCACGTGTATGTGTCAGTGAGAGAGTGCATGGGCTAATCATAGAAACACGATGTCGTGTAGAGGACATGTCTCGTGAGAGGTGGAACTCGGACTGGTCTATGGTGTCACGTGAAAAGTTGTCGTGCGTAACTCTTTATGAATCTGCATATGTTCTACATCTTGGATTTCTTCTGCGGGATGTAAATTGATGTATCGATATGCTCCATCCCTTGCAGTTATTGAGTATCACTTGTGATCGCTGTTACATCGTAGTTAAGAAGTGGAATATTGATGTATCTTATGCTGAATTTTACTTCAACTAATTGTACTGCAAACTTATATTTATTAGTGTAGGTTGCTAATGTTTATGTTTATGCAATAACCTTTTTAATTTGGCTAAAAATTGAAAGAATGACCAACTTTTAGCCTTTTTTTTTTGCAAATAATCCCAACCATGAGTCAGCCTCCTGCAAGCTAGAAATCGGTCTTAGAAGGCATATAATGTTGTAAGACTTACTGAGTATTATCCACTCAGTGTTTTGTTGGATGATGTTTTGTTGCAGATGATCTTTTGACTGAGAAGAACAGAATACATTTACGGGCTTGACGTGCTTCATCATAAAAGAAATATCGTCGAGTTAAGTTGCTACCGCCGTCATTTTAATCGAATTTTAAACTCTTTTTATGTACTAAAATCTGAACTTAAGTTGTATAAATTAAAATTACAAACTGTCGTTTGATCACGTTTATGGTGCAAGCTCTTATTGCTGATAGACATTTCGAGGGTTTTCTAGCACTAGAAGCATCTACAATGTTATTTTTTTTTTAAAAACATAAGTTCCACAATGCAAGAACATTCTAATTGCTATGTATTCATTCGTTAGTCATGCTTCCTTTATTGAAATTTGAAACTGTAAACTCATTCATGCCTTCTATCTTTTAGAAACGGGGCTTTGCCCCCCCCCCCCCCCCCCCCCCCCACCCCTTCCCAAAAAAAAGGATTGCTGAAAATTGTATAGGCATTCTGTTGCTTTCTAGCGTCCATATTTCTTCTCAACATACTTCTTTAAGTTACATGCATGAATGGGTAAAATAAAATAAAATTCAGGTATTTTTATGGCTTGAAATACCTGAATTTTCTCCCACTTTGAGTTACAACCAATATATATTAAAGTTACACCTATTGTATATCATATTTACATGATTGTTTCGATGTAATTCTTGAGTATATATGGTATAAATAAAAATCAGGCGCTAAATCCTTTAAAATGCCTGGATTTTTGTTCTCTACTACCATGTCTAAATCCCATCCACAAAAGTAAAGATCTGATGGTTGAAAATTCAAATATTATTATCTTTTAGAATGCCCAGGCAATGTATAGACAGACAAAAAAAAAAGTTTCGGTACAGAGTTGAGGAACCACAAAAAGAAAGGAAAATAAAACAATATACTATTACATCCGAAAAGAACACTTTTTCAGGTCAAAAAAAAAAAAGAAAAGAACACTTTTTAGCGGATCGCAATTAGCGACACCAGCACTAAGCCAAACACATCAAAGCACCGGCGCGGTCAGTGACGGAACAAATATAGGCCGTAGCGAGATGAAGGTATCGATCAAGCGCTCTACGGCCAATAATCACAGTATACAGATGGCATCGATCAAGTTATCCACAAGCTTTACATCTCTTCACGAACATGACGTCCCTCGCGCGGTAATTCCGTTTTATGGGAGTGCAAGCACTCGACCGGAGGGAGAGCAAGTTGATGCAGGTGGGGGTACCTTGTAAGTTGGATTTCCATTGGACTGCTGCATGTTCGAGCTCTACAACCCAGCAGTAGCTATCAGAAGTTTAAAGCTGTAGCGGTCCCCTTTATCTATGGAGATGATAAGCTCCAGGGCATAGAGTATTTTGTTTACGAGGAACATTTTGATCTTAACCAATACATTGATCCCGGAATTTTAGTCTTCAGGACAACTTTATAAGGGAGTGTGCCTTGGTTATCCATAGGGAGCATAAGTAGCTCTACCTATTCGTCAGTTCAAACGATCCTGATCAAAATCACCAAAATGCTCTACGTACGTACTTCTATTGTGGCGAATGTCATGTTGTTTGAGTAACTTACGGTAAATCTGAAAGTTGAACAAGCAAACGAATGAATAGTTAAAAACGTGGTGAACCGGACAATCAATGTCTGCCACTGCACCACTCCTAGTTCCGGTCAGTTATCGACGCAAGCCATCAAATGAGACAATTAGACTACGAACAAATTGATCCATGAGCCAAATAGATATCTTACGGTTGCCTTCACACCAATCTATGCTATTCTGTCTGAAACAGAAAACTTTCAACAGTTAAAGTGTTGTTGAATCAACAACTTCAGATATGTAAAAATATACTAGTAGAGCTTTAAATGTTAAGTACGGCACTGCCAGCAAACCCTTTGGTGCTGCCTTACAAAACCAGAATTCTTATTTCTGAAGTGAATTAATCAAATTAAATGATGGTATAACAAACACTAATCCAGAATACGGGGTAATGTACAAATAAAAAGAACATTAGGATGATTATCACAAGCTACATGAACGGAATAGTTACCAACAACACAGGAAATAGATGTATTTTCGGACAGAGCTCTACCAGTTCTAAAGGCCTCTAGGTAGTTCAGCCTGAACTCAATTTCGATGATACAACCTCACAACAGCTCACTCGCTTCTAGTTCAAGCGATGCTCTCTTGGTAAACACCTCGAGACATGTAATGGCTTCACGGATCATGTTTTCTTGGTCAGACATACGTAGAACCCGCACTCTTCCGCGCTGTTGCCTGCCTTCATGCACTGGCATTCTAGCACGTTTATTGTGGAACTCAGCTCGATGGCCTTCACAGCACGGGCAACCTTGAAGGTAGCACAAAAGAGGACAGATGCATATATAAGAATACCATGGAAATAAATTCCAAAAAAAGGTTCAGATTCTGGATAAATTTCATTTTTTCTTAATAGTTAGTGTGGCAAAATGTATATGATCAGTACAGAATGGAGTCAAGCTGATAGAAAGGAGGTTGAGCATATATAGAACTTGGCATACATGTCTGTCTGTGTTCTTGTGTTTGTAGAGAATGAGGATGTCTCCAGCTTCAAGGCTATGCCTCTTAACAAACTCACCTGAGGACACAACATGCAATTCATCAACATCTGTTGAATCTTGAAAGTTGAAAATTACTGTTAGCTGTTTTGCATACCAGTGGTTTCCAAGATATACATTCTACTCTTATTATTAGGCCAGTACCTGAAAAAAAAATCATCATAAGAAAAGTTGAATTTCTCAACAATAGCAGATATATCGACATCTGTTTCACCTTGTAAACATCTGGAGAAATTACGTGCATCTATTCAACCCTTAAATATTCTGTAAACTGTATATAGTACCATGAGTATACCTGTACTTGAACTTCCATACATCTGGAAGCTCAAAGTCTTCCATTTCCAGTATCATGCCATCCTTGTCAACTAAAGCTGGGAGATTTGCTTCTGCATCCCTCTACGAAATTTAGAAGATAGTGAAATTAATAGCACAGCAGACCGGTATAACCTATAATTAGATTTGTAGTTAAAAAGCTATATACGGTTTGTGCAGGGACGCAATTGATGTAACATATATCAGGGAGAGTAAGATAAAAAAGAGAATATACATGTCCCTACCTACCTTTGGCAGCACGATTCTTCCAATATTTCCACAATCACTGTTTGTCAAATCCTTGCGCAAAACAGTACGGTAATCTTTACAGTTGAGTATCTGTGTGGCCACATTGTATGAAAAGTTCACTTAATTCAGAAGCAAGTCACTCTAAAGTTCAAACATGATGATTATGTAACTAGTCCATTTATGGATTCAGATAATTACTACCTCCGACTTTAAAATGTTGACGTCCGGACATCAACCTCAAGCCAATGTTGAACTAACTCTGTTGTCCGGACGACAACAAATAAAATACAAAGCTAGTAGTATTATACTAGAGTGTAATGAGTTGTTCATTTTAGCAACCAGGAAAAATATTGTTGTCCACCAAGTTTGAATTTTTCTCGGCAGGAAAAACTATAGATAAATCAACTGGTGAAAAAATGTGATTTCGTCTGAATCCAAGAATTTGCCAAATGATTTTATACACTTATATAATGCAAATCATGTACAATAGAAAGTATGTGAAGCAACATGACAACATACGGTATCCATAGGTTTGATGTCTTCATTGCCCAGGCCCCATGGTTTTGGGCCTCCAACTCCGGAGCAGGATCGGATTCCTTGCTGGTGTCGCTACCCTCAATCTCTCCAGATCCAAAAACCTTGAAGTAAGCTGGAGAAATAAATGCTAAAAAACTCAAGAACTCAAAAACATTTCAGTATACATGCATAATTCAAAGTATCCGAAGTTACATCTAAGTTCTTGACATCCTGGAAGATTTGAGCCGAAGAACAATTGGCCGGTCTTTGAGTCATCAGTTCAAAGGTGAAGCAGATACCACAGGCGCAGCTGCCCCAAAGCTTGTTGCAAAACCTTCATCACAAATATCAGTACATGAATGGTCGTTTGTCTTTTCTCTGTACTTGCATGATACACATAGTATATTATTCATGAGGAAATTTGATTTGGATAATATCCATTGTATTATCCCTCCGTTTTATAACTGATGTTGTTCATACAACAAATTAGCTTATAAATGAACAAAGTAAGTCATCCTAGCATCATCACTTAAAATTCGGAGGGATATCGTCATTAGTGTGAGCCATACATGCATGCACTAGCAATTACTCCCTTTGTTCTTAAAATGATGTCGTTAGGAAAACAAATCTAGTTCAAAATTGAACTAGAATGTTGTCCTAACGACAACAATTTAAGAATGGAGGGAGTACTTGAATGGCATGTTTAAACAATACATTCACGCAATGGTTTGCTACTTTTGAATGTTGATATCGATCAATCTCCACAGGAGTAGCACATCTCTATTAGGGAGTTCTATCCTTCTGTTTGGGTGCCACTTTTCTTTCTATGGAATAAGCTTATCCTCTAACTATCAGGCTGTTCGTTTGGCTGTTGCTGCGGCCTGTTTACTGTAGCTGCTGCAGGAGAAATAACTGCGAATACTGTAGCTGCTGCAGGAAAAATAACTGCAGACACTGTAGCTGCTGCTGCTGCTGCAGCCGCTGCAAAAGCAGCCAGCCGAACAAAGCCATATATATATCTTCTCCCACTCCTGCCCTCACCCTAACCCGAACAGTCAGTCCATTCTCTTTGTTCTTGGGCCCTCGTCCGTACCGTATATGGCCCCCCATTCCCCTTGAAAACTAACCTCTGCCTCAAACAGTCAGACTGTGCACGCGGAACCTACCCGCTACCCCCACTGCATCCTAGGAACTAGATAATCCTAGCAATATATTTGTGGGGACAGTCAACCTTGAGCCCTAACTCTAAATCAATCAAATTGGAACCCTAAACCGTACCCAACTAGGTCGAACCCTATGTCAACAATTATGTCAACTTGCATGGTAAATATAGTCTATACAAGCTGTGTATATATTAATGTCGCCCTATGCCACTACAATTTCTTATCTCCATTTGCCTAAGAATAATCCCTCCTGTCTTTAATTGATGTATTACGGCAGCTATATTAGCTAAAAAATAAAATAAAAATGTTTTCCTGACATAACAACTTGAAATTGGATGTGATAAGGCGAATGGGACAAATTGTATATAGCATCGCTATAGAGCTATGTGAACTTCTATTTCAAATGGCTTCACAATTTTACTTTTGCAAGTTTCCCTTGAGTGTTCCTGTATTTGATGGAAACCCTCTCTTTGATTACCCTCCTCTTCACATCATCATAATGTTTAAAGTCATGCATGCATATTTTCCATTTATTAAAAAACAAATATATGCACATACTTATATCTTTCTCCTGTTGGTGGTTGTTGTTGTTGTTGTTGTTGTGAAAATGAGCTTGAAGCACATGGTCGTTTGTTGTAGGACCATAGTTGGTGCAGTAAGGTTGGTTCCTCGGCACGTAGTTACTCCATATGCTGGTGGGGTACGGAGACGAATTTTGATGAAAGCCATTGCTATTGACGTTGATGTTGCAGTTGTTGATGATGATACTTCTGCTGAAGGGAGTGGTCTGCTGTGTCTGGTAGCATCCTAATGAATAAGCAACACAAAGGTACAATTAAGTAATAAAATTAAGATTACAAAATATAAGACGATTAATCATATTTAGCAGAAAAAGTTTGCAAAAATGACATTCTTATCGCATGAAAAATAATAACATATGACATGCCAGCGCTAGAAATGCTGCTTTCTTTTCTTATAACTATCATATACAATAAACTGTAATAGGACATGGGGGTAGCAGCATCAGTTGGTAAGTTATAATTGTGGGATTTTAGGAATAGTAGTAGTCTACTTTCTACAATTTCTCCGGTGATCTCCTCATCCTAAAGTGATCAAAATAGCAAAGAGGATCTCACCATGTGGTGGCTTTGTGGCTATGAATCTGAGCTCATAGAATTAATCAATCAACGGACTGGATACATCTAGGGTCCCAGTGTCAACTTATAGATCGGAGCATGCATCAAAACCCTAGAAAACAATCACGGAAAAGATCAAGGAGACGCTGAATGCCAAACTTGAATATGGTACCCGGCCGAGGATGCCAAACTGGGACATAAAATGGGACGGAACCCAAATAAGATGAAATTCAAGAACAATAAAGCGATACAAGAGGTTTAATCATAGCAGTGTTTGATCCTTGACTGATGCTTTTTTTTTTTTTGTTGTTGTTATAGTTCAGGATAGTTACAACGGTGCTGAAGACTGGATAATATGTTAGGTATTTCTATTCAAATACTTATCAATTTACAGTAAAATTGGTTCGATATTTCTTACGCTCAACTGAACTAGATATATAGATTGCCAAAATGTTACACATTTACGTTAGATTCTGCCTGAAGTAAGATTACCTAGTTCTCATCACTTTTATCAAACCCGGTAAAGTAACCAAAAATCCTTTTAACTTTTCACTATTAGAGGGAAAACATATACAGTGCTTGCAAAAGGAATAGCACATATTCAATACCAGCTAATTTTGATGTCACAAGGGATCAACATATATTCAATGCCCCTATAAGACAAACCGAAGAGCTAGTTCAAACGGTAGCTTGATAGCCTGTTCAAGTCCAAGCTCAGGGGAGCCTCATCCCGCGCAGTCTCTGCGTGATGTGCATGTCGTGAAATCGTGACGCTCATGCCGCGCAGTCACTCCGGCCCACAGCTTTACATGGCGGCCTGGTTTTTGCCCCTTTGCCTCGGCGTGCCACCCAGCGGCGCGGTGAGGTCTCATGGCAGATACAACTTTTTTTTGGGGCTCAATGCATAGACGGTTTTTGGCTGCCACCAAGACCTGCCTAATGTCATAGGCTCACAGGGCCTGGGGTATCTGGCTGGTGCGCCAGCATGATTTTCAAATGGGCAACGGATCTATAGAATTAATGGTCAAATAGCAAGCCTGAAATTGAGAGAATGGCATGTTTCTTCAAACGAGGTAAGGTGCACTGGTGGAGATAGACAGAGGCCAGATTGTGAATGACCGGGGTAAGCTAGAACGTCCTTGTAAAAACTTACTCTTGCTACACCTGCTTGTACCAAAGCGATAGTAGTTTCAGTAAATTAGTACTAATAGGACAATAGGACAACCATATGTCCTGAAGAACAATGTTAAGGCTAATAGGACAACCATAAGTAAATTTTACTACTAATAGGAGTATTACGTACAGAAGAGAAGGTTAAGGCTAATAGGACAAATCTATAACACAGCCAGATTAGTATATACTTCTATTTCAAACGGTTTCACATAGTAGGTTCGTTGTTTCCTTGAGTTATGGGGATCAAAGTAAAACCCTCACTTTGATTTCCCTCCTCTCCACATAGTCATAGAGTGTGAACTCATGCATGCATGTATTCCATTGATTAAAAGCTAATTATGCACCGGCACACATACCTAAATCTTTGTTGTGGTCACTGTTGCTACTGCTGTTGTT